>JAAEAF010003542.1:0-66230 GCA_011037195.1 Triatoma infestans
ATTTTAAGTGTAATTTCTAGTGCTTGAAAGAGTGTAAATTAGTGCTTCTTATTACAAACTGATGTGTTATTTACATACTTATAAGTGAATAATAATCAACTTTTGAAGTTTATTTTATTAAGAACTAAAATTGAAATGATAAATAACTAACCTATAAGTGAGTACCTTTTGTGACATTTTACAAACTATTAAGTGAAAAAAAAAAAAAAAAATTATTTCTTGTAAGATAATTTTATTAATTCTCTTTTTTATTTCTATTAGTTATCTATTCATTATTCTTTATTTAAGTGATATTGTATTATTTCATTTATTTATTTATATTTAATTTACGTCTCTGATGGTTCTTAATGTTGAACCATACATCAGCTCCTCAGATGAGTCAACCACTTCTAGCACTATTAATTCCTTAAAAAGAAAGCAAAAAACATTCAACATTTCTCCTCCAAAAAATAAGAAGGGTTCACAAGCCACAATGGCTACTAAGAAAAATAAATCAGCAAATAACATACAAACAGACAACTTACCCCAGACTGCCATCAACAATTATCAACCTTCAGGAACCAGCCATCAACTAAACAGTGATCCCTCCTTAAACGAAACAATAACAGCCCCACCAGGAGTCCTAACGTACAATCCTTTTTCACCTATTGCCGTAACAGATGAAATGGAAACGACAGCTACAGCTTCAGCACCACCACGCGTCCATAAACCACCGCCTATTTACATTAAAAACGTAACTAGGTATGCCGACCTCTGCAAAGCTCTCTCAGAATTAGTCGGAGCCGACAGCTTTACTTGTAAATGCCAACACCATAGATAGCTATAGGGGTATCATACATTATCTAAACGACAAAAGAGCTGAATACCATACATATCAGCTGCAGCAAGATAAAGCTTATCGTGTGGTAATCAGACATCTGCACCATTCCACACCATCTGAACTTATAAAGCAACAATTAGCAGAACTGGGTAATACTGTACGCAATGTGTCACCAGTAATCCATCCAGTCACCAAGCAGTCTTTACCCCTATTCTTCGTGGATCTCGAACCTAATGCCAATAATAAACATATCTTTGATATCGAAGTATTATGTTTTACCAAAATTAAAGTAGAAGAGCCACACAAGCAGCGTCTGATCATTCAGTGTAAACGCTGTCAAGAATATGGACAGCGTTACATGAATATCCCAGCGTCGATAACCAGTCGAGTACCCAGCGTACTAGCCCAACATCCGACTCGAGTGTGAATGAGCAGGAGAGCTATATTCAGCAATGCGCTATACAATGCAATTAATTTAGAAAAATACATACTTTCCTAGCCTTGGAAAAATTGGCGCCGGCGCCTGAGTCTGTAAACCATCAACAAACTTGTTGGTTAACTATTACCAGCTCTTACGACTCCATAATGCCAACACTGCTACCTAAATTTTTATGGAAAAAGATTTCGAAAGATACTTCTTTTACGCTTCAGACCATTTTACTAGACCTCTCTACAAAAGTTATCCCTTCACCACCAGTTGGATCCGTAGTTTGGACCACTCCCCCAGTCAACAAGCCCACATTCGCGTTGAGATGTTCTCGGACTCCCTCCCTCTGTAGCTGGAAAGCAAATATGCGCTGGTGTGTTGCTTGGGCCATGTCAAGGGCGTTTGATTGTGTATGGCACGAAGGCTTGTTATGGAAGCTCAAAGGCATTTTACCCCATACTTACTATCTCATTCTCAAATCATATTTAACAGACCGCTTCTTCCAAGTTACTCAAGAATCATCTACCTCACCGGTTTATCCTATTCTTGCTGGCGTGCCACAAGGCAGTATATCCTGGCCCCTATACTTTATTCAATTTACACTGCTGATATCCCCACACATCCCAATACGACCATCTTTACTTATGCCGATGATACAGCAATCCTTTCACCTCACAAAGATCCTGTAATTTCCAAACGTATTCTTCAATGTCATCTTCAATTATTAGAAACTTGGCTAACCAAATGGAAAATAAAAATCAACACGAACAAATCTAAATTTATAGTATTCACTCTAAATAAAAAAGTAATCTCTCCAGTCAATCTCTACAATACTCTTATACCACCTGCAGACCATGTTCGTTATCTGGGACTTTACTTAGACAAACGTCTGACTTGGAACCCCCATACTAGACTCAAACGAACTTCCTTTAACCAACGTTTCAGACTTCTCTGCCGATTTCTTGACAAACGCTCTAAACTGACTCTACAAAATAAAATACGACTTTATACCGCTCTCCTCGCACCAATTTGGAATTACGGACTGGAACTTTATGGGACTGCAAAGAAAAATAATCTCAACAGACTCCAAACTCTCCAATCCAAGATCCTACGACGTATCGTCGATGCTCCTTTTTACGTCTCAAATAAAACAATCCATACTGACTTGAAGATTCCATTTATTCACACCCTAGCAAAATCCAGATATCTCAAATTCCATGGTAATCTCTCCCTCCATGCTAATCCTCTAGTTCACGCTCTCTCTTCAAATTCACTTCCGGGTAATCCTCCAAGACGACTGAAGCGTCGTTGGCCCCGCGACCTCTTGGGCATCTAATGATAGTTATCACTGGATAACTTATCATTCACACCAATCACGCCTCTTTTATATGTACATTGATCATTTTTACTTGTTACATGCAAAGCAAGTAGTTGTAAAATTCTAAATAAAAAGATAAAAAAAAAAAAAAAAAAAAAAACAATAAAAACAAAAAAAACATATAAAAAAAGTATTTATTTTCTCTATATTAAATAGCCGGACATTCCACATATGGAAAATGTAATATGTCATCTTTTTTATTGTTTAAACAAAATTTACAGTTCTCATCGTAATGAAATTGATATTTTTTTACCTTTGAAATAAATATTACAATGTTTCATATTTGCCATTCTAAGTTGGGATACAAGTCTTAATTTCGTTATATTACAGTTAAATTTTAAATAAGATTCGCAACCTTGAAGAGTACTAATCGAGCGGTAAATCGGGTTGTATGATGAATTAAAAACTGAATTTATATCTTTACTAATTAAATGGTTTTCCAGTTTATTAAAAGTACTAAGTTTTTCTTTTTTTATCATGTCCACGTTTTGCCCTTCCCATAATGGAGAAGAACCTAAAGAAAACAGAATATTTCTCATTTCGTGGGCCCAATTAAAAGGAATCGAAGTAGATTGCATGAGGCCTAATAGTTTTAAGTAGCACAATTTTCGGTAAACGATCATCTGGCATAGACAGTAATTTAATCCACCACTGATACATTTTTTTAAACACTCGAAATTTACAATGGTTTCTACCAGTTTCGAGGCGAACATAGCAGTTCGGGGTGTTTTTCTGCAGATGGAGAAGTGTTTTTAGAAAGTTTAATTGACTCCGTTCAATCGTCTCTAAACACTGTATGCCCCACACCTCTGATAAATACAGAACAACACTTTCGGACATGGAATCAAATAACTGCACTTTGGTCACCCAACAGTCCGATCTACAACGTTTCAGAATTTCTAAAACCGCCGAATTGGCTACAACTCCTTTTTTTAAGAAAAATATCTCCCGTTCGCGTAAATTTTCCTGACGAAAACATAGGAACACCTAGATATGTGAATGATTTTTCGCAATCTATACTATTATTGTTAAAAGTTAAATTTTTATGTTTTTTCAAACGACCTTTATGAAATGGAACTATTTTAGTTTTTTTAACATTAACTGATAAATTATTTAATTCGCAACATATCTCCAATATTTTTAACTTTGATTGGCGTCAGCCCATGAGTATGCCAAAATAACTATATCGTCTGCATATAACTGTAATATCAGGTCTCTATTATTGCAAATATTTAGACCTTGTGCTCCTTGGGCTTTGAAGTAATCTATTAAATCGGAAATGAATAAATTGAAAATTAAGGGGGAAAGAATTTCTCCCTGCAAAACCCCGGCTGTAACAGGAATTTCATTAGAAAGTTTGTCATTTTCGGATATAACAACCGACGCGTATTCATACATCTGTTTTAAAAATCTAAAAATTGCACACTTACGCCCAATTTAAACAATTTATGCCATAAAATATTACAAACAGAGTCGAATGCTTTCTTTAAATCGACAAATATAGCCCAAACTTTCCTTTTTTGGTGATGTAATTGAATGTTAATAACTGAGCTAAGTGTAAATATTGCGTCCGTACAACCTCGTCCGTTCCGAAATCCCATTTGCTCTTCTGGAATAACTTGATTGTTTTCAGCCCAGGTATTAAGCCTAATCTATAAAATTGAAGTTAAAATTTTTACTACAGTATTAAAAATCGAAATACCTCTATAATTACCTGGATCTAACTTATTACCTGATTTAAATAATAATTTAAGTTTTATTTTAGCCCAAGTAGAAGGAATATCCTCACTACACCATATTTTATTTAATAAATACAATAAATAATGTTCCCAAGCAGGGGGCAGCATCTTTAAGCACTCATTGGGTATCATGTCCAGCCCCACAGCTTTGTTAATTTTAGATTTTTTAATACATGATTGTAATTCATCAAGTGAAATCAAGTGAAATTCATCATCCAACTCGGGACAAAAGAAACCGAAATATGAGTCCTCAATTTTTCGCAATGGCACAAAAATTGATTTGTAATACACTTCCCAATCATGAACAGTTATAGAATTAGAAACACTATTTTTTATGCGAAATTTTGATATTGTACTCCAAAAATCCGATGGGTTGCGCACATGACGTAATTTTACTTTAATCTCTTCAAGGTACGAAGCTTTTCACAATTTTATTAAATTTTTATATTTACATTTACACAACAAATATTGCTCCAATACATCATTCCTATAATTATTTTTAATTAGTTTTTTGTGCAGTTTGCTTAATTCCCGTTTCGCATTAACACATTCAAAATTAAACCAGGGTTTATTCCTACTTGTCTCCGGATTGTTATCAGTACACTTTAAATATAGCATTCCTGAAATTTTTAAACAATTTTGTAAAGTTGATATAAAATTATCATACAATTCCTCGGTAGATGTACTACTAAAGTAAACATTATCTGATAAGCTGAGAATCACATTAAATTTAGCTAAGTTCGTGTTACATCTGTTTATACGCCAAACATTAGTATCATTATTTAAACTAAAATTATTACATTTTAATTGAAAATTTATTTTTAAAACCCAAACTTGATGATCAAATATAGGCGAGATATTATTTATTTCAAAATTACTAATATAAGCAATCAAATCTGTAGAAGCCCACACTAAATCCCCTACACTGCACCCCTGTTTACCAATAAATGTATATTTACCTGGTCTGTCTCCCACTGACCTGCCATTACACAAAAATAAACCTAACTTTTCCATTATATCTACCAAACAAGACCCTCTATGATTGATCATTTTATCAGAAGATAATCTACTAGAAAATAATTTAGAATTTTCAAAAACGGCTTCATCTAAGGAGTTAAGTTCACCTAAACGGACGTTAAATTCCCTCCAATAATTAAATTAGAATCGGGGTGAATCTCTAAGACTTCTTTTAAGTCGGACAAAAATAAATCAGTAACATATCAAAATAATGACCAGATCTCCAATACACTGCACCCAAAATAAAAGAATGAGATTCAATATTTACCGAGAGACAGATTCACCTTTCATTGGACACCACTGGTGTCACTTGACACTTCACACTCTTCTTTATAAATACAGCCTAGCCTCCACTCGCTCTTCCCACATTAGATGTTTTCACCCCCTTTGACCAATAACAGTTGAAATCTTGAAGAACGGAAGGTACAGCCGTCAGTTCAGAATGAAGCCAGGTTTCTATTAAACAAATAATATCTAGCCCAATCAAGTAGTTTATCTCCGCAGCACACAAATTGAATAGAGTCCCGAAGCCAGTCATATTCCAAAATCCAATCTTCAATGCCTGATTACATGTAATATTTACTTTTTTGAAAGTGTTTTTGTCTTGGGACTTCCAGTTTTTATTTTTTTCGCTTTTCTTTTTTTTCTGTAACTTTTCCCAGATCTATCAGACTCAGCTGGCGGGATATCCGAATCACCTTCAATAGAGGAAATTTCACTACCATCTTCATCTCTATCTGAGCCTCTCTCTAACATGAATAAATCTTTTTAGAGTTCTTATTATGATGGCCGGAGTTCCTTGAGTTTTCCTCGCACGAAGAATGCCATTTCTATACCATAGGAAATTAATAATACCAGCCTTCAAATAATCTTTTCCTTTCAGATAGAGATTATATATTTCTTTACTCATGTTCTCTGAGATATAAATTGGAACTGTTTTATTAACTGATGCCTCAGCGAATAAATTAGTCGTAAGTATCTCTCTTTTCCCTCTGCAAGCTTTCAAAAAATTCATTTTATCTTGATTTCGTAAAAATTTAATCAGTATAGGGAGCTACAAATTTATCATTGAATTTCGAAGCTCTATAATAAAAATCTAGCATTTCTTTCTTAATTTCAAAATCAATTGCATTAGCAATAATACTTATTTTGAGAAATATATCTTCATTATTTCCAAATGGAACATTAGAGATTCTAATTTTATTAGAGATCATGAAATTGTGCTGGTCACTGGTACGAATTTTAATCAATTGTATTTCTTTTTTTAAACACGTCTTTTCTTTTTTGAGCTCCATACATTCCTCTTTTAATTTAGAGAACTCATTTTCTAGTATTTTAATATTTGATTTAATATTTACCTCTAGGTTGTTGATTGATTTAATTGTATTTTGATTTTCAAGTTTTACTTCAGTTTTGAAAGAAATAAGATCGTTATGGAAAGAATCTATTCTTTCCAATATACATGACAAAGCATCCCCACTAATGCCACTCGCACTGCTAGTAAGTTTCTCCCACCACTAGGCAATGAATTCTTATCTGCTGGCATTTTATTCACTTTATATTAAAACTTTTTATTTTTTAATTTAATTGCGATGGTTTACTAAAATTCAATCACAGTATCGTGTAGAATGTATCTTAAACTACAACTTAAGTTTAAAGAAACATTC
Organism: Triatoma infestans; assembly: GCA_011037195.1. Lineage (NCBI taxonomy): Eukaryota > Metazoa > Arthropoda > Insecta > Hemiptera > Reduviidae > Triatoma > Triatoma infestans. The sequence goes on from JAAEAF010003542.1 coordinate 7,049, forward strand.
GAAAACCACTTGTAACTGCATAAAAAAAGCAAATTTTACGGAGCACAAATAAACGTGACTACACACTAACAAATCAGGGTCCAAACTCCAACTAAAACTAAATTATTTCAATCAATTTCAGAAAGTACACTGCTAAATTTAGAGGAAATCTGGGCCCCAGATTACTCCGATTTAGTAGAAAAAGGTCAACTATCTTTTTTTAAAACACTTCTACTTATTAAACACAACTACCTATTAACACGACCAACTATTTAGTGCGGCTTGTATGCGGTTTAACACATTTACAATTTAAGATCTTCAAAAGACTGATTGACTGGTGGCTGTCTCTTTTAAATATGTCGGATGATAACTTGACCAAAATTTGCTATCTGCGTCTAATGGAAATTTTCACTTTACCTTTTAACTGGCCAACCCTTTGCTATAAGAATTGTATTCTTGAAGGCAAATAAACATTCATTCATTCATTCAATAATGTTAACAGCAATTAATTGAAATACAACTCAATTACCTATGCCCCTGAAAATCGTAAACTCATTCTAACTAGGGCTCTAATATTTATGCCTGCACTATTGATATTCAGTTGCTTTCCTGGCCAGATAAAATAAGGAGCTATTAGATAGTTAATAGTTATACATTAGTTTAATAGATATTATTTTGTTTTTATATTAGAATAATGAACATTATAGGGTTCATTACTTAGAAAGAAAATTATAAATAATCTTAAAAAAGAAAGGAAGGAATAAATGAAAGTAGCAGAAACGATAGTCCACGTGCAGCCTGCAAAGATTGGAAATCTGATTCTTCCAAAATTTAGTATACTTAATTAATATTCTGAAACTTTGACCTCTTGCATTAAGCGTTCCTCTCCAGCCCGTTCTTCCTCCTCTTTCCTCAGTCAGTTTAAAAAGGAACCTTGGTTTGATTACCGCTGCCTCCATGCAAGGAAAAATCCTTTAGGTTGTTAAATTTATTCCGTAAAACTAATTCCAAGTTCGCGCTTGATGCTTATTTTGAAGTTAACAGAGAATATAAAATGCTCTGCACAAATCTCAAGAAAGAATATTATCACTCCCTCTGTGATAGATTTGCTATTGCCACTGACTCTAAGCAATTCTGGAATTTAGTCAATCGTTTTCGTCGAAAGAATTTTGTCTGTGGCAATGGTATATCTGTGGACAGATGGGTCTCTCACTTTAAAACCTTATTAAACCCCCCCTTGTTCTCTTTCCCTTTATATGCGGCTCCTTTCTGCACCTCTGCAATATTGGATGTTCCTTTTACTCTTGTTGAGCTACTCCCTATTCTCTCCAATCTCAAAAATAACAAGGCACCTGGCCCTGATGGTATCGTTTATGAATTCTACAGATTTGCTCCTTCCTGCTTTATTGACAGATTATTATCCTTCTTTAATTATATATACGAATCTGGGGCTTTACCTCATTCCTTCGGTCATTCTCTAATTTTTCCTTTGTTTGAAAATGGCGACGTTAACGAAGTCAATAATTATAGGGGCATCTCTTGCCTTAATGGCCAAGATCTTCACTGCTCTGTTACTTCATCGCTTGGAACAATTCGTTAAAGCCAACGACCTGCTAAGTGAATTTCAGGCCGGTTTTCGGCGCGGCTATTCCGCCATTGATAACATTTTTGTGTTGCAAAATATAATTCATTACAAGACTCGAGAGAAAGGTAAAAAAATTTACTGTTTTTTTATCGATTTAAAATCGGCATTCGACACTGTAGACCATTCCTCACTGTTCCTAAAGCTCTTCAATCTGGGTGTATCATGGAAGTTTATGAACATTCTGAAAGCGTATTATTCACTAGGAATATCGTCAGTACATTGTGTAGATGGAATGTCCGAACCTATCCAGGTAGGAGCCGGTGTGAGGCAGGGCTGTTTATTGAGCCCCATTCTTTTTTCACTTTTCGTGGACGATCTTCCGGCTCTGTTGGAGGGTGGTGTTCTTATCGGGGGTACCAAGATAAAAACCCTTCTTTACGCAGATGACATTGTTCTCCTTTCGGACAACCCCATTTCCTTGCAGAGAAATATTAATATTCTGGAAACTTATTGTGTCCAATGGAACTCTCTGTTAATTTAGAAAAATCCAAAATATTGATATTTCGAAAAGGAGGTAGATTAGCGGCTTCAGAAAAATGGTTCTACAAAAATTCCCGGATAGAGGTAGTGAACCGCTATAAGTATTTGGGTATCATTTTAACTCCGCGTATGTCCCTGGTCCCCCACCTTGAAAATAAAGTGTCGATAGCTAAGCTCGGTTTAAACCGGGTTTGGGCTAACTTTATTCTTAATAAGAACGTTCCTCTCGACGCCAAATATAGGATTTTCAAGAGTGTGTCACGAGCAGTTCTTTCATATGGTGCCCAATCTTGGAGATTTCAGCGTTATGACATCCTTGAAAAATTCCAAAGATTCTTCTTAAAAAAATTATTCTCTCTTCCCTCTCCAACGCCTAATTATGTGCTATCGATTGAGTGTGCTCTTGAACCGTTGGAGACCTTCACCCTTGCTCTGCACTTCAAATACTGCCTCAGAACTCTAGCTCTTGACAATCATCGCCTCCCGAAAATTGTCGCAACTGAAATCATTCAGAAGAAACTGTTTTGGTTTAAACACTGGCTTTCGATGGCGCGTGATTTTTCCAGCGACCTATCTTGCACTCTTAATGATCGTGATAAATGGAGTGATCAACTTTCGAACCTACTTAATAAAATTAGATCAGTTCGCATCGAAGAGTCATTCTGTCGTGCAGGGAATTCTGAGCGCTTATATTTGTATAAAACTTTAATCACTGACCATAAGTCATTTGTAACTTCGTCCCTATTCAATAACCTCAGACTCTCAGAGATATGCTGGTTGCTGAAACTAAGAGCAGAACTGTTATACCTAAATTATTCCCCTTGGTTGGAGAAAGATTCCGAACGAGAAATGTGTCCTCTCTGTAACTGCCAAGTACGGGAGGATTTGTTTCACTTCTTGGCAGAATGTCCTGCTTTATTGGATGTGCGGCTCCTCCATCTCGGCAAATGTTCACTTTCTGGAGGAGAAAGTATTGTTTACCTATCCGGACAACGGCCTTGTCATCCTTTAATTGCTTATGCCCGCCACGCTTGGAGAGTTAGGCACGTCAGGATCTCAGACCCTTTAGGTTAGCTTTTCAGTTTTTTGTTGTAATTTATAAAACGATGTTTGATTTATTTAACCATTAGTTGTGTTAATACTTTTTTTTTTTTCTTTTTTACTTTGATATCTTATTCCAGTTCTGTTTCAGTTCTAGTGTAATTCTTGATGTTTTCATAATTTTTCTTTTTTGTATTATTTTTGTTTTTTCGTAATTGGTTGTAAACTCTAGCAGACGGCTCTTTGCCATGCTTTTGTACTAATGTATTTTAGCATCTACTGTATCATTCTTTTAAAAAAAAATAAAGTACTTATAATAATAATTAAAAGCGCAAAATTAATTTGGGAAACACCAAAACCTTCTAAGGAAGGCGGGGTAGATCAATGAGTTGTTTCTATTACAAGTTAATTTTAGATCTTTTTTGGATAGAACAGAAGCTGAAACGTAACTGAATGTTAGTGATTTGTGTGTTTAGCTAGCGAGTGTCAGTAATGAGACGCTGGATCAGATAAATGTACTTAATATTCAAAGAGTTTATTCTTAAAACCGAAGCAGAGCTCCAATATATAATTAGAAAATAATTTTCAAAATGTTCGTTTGAACATTATAAAAAATATAAAATGAAAATATAATCGGAAATTGAGGAATTAAATGGGAATGAGAAAATCTGAGGAATTAATTTACTTTAAGTCTTGGACAAGCACTTGATAAAGCATATAGAATTATGCATATAGAAAAATATATTATTGTTAGGTATTAATTAAAATATTGTAATCAATTATTCTAATAAAATTGTCTTGAATTTTTTTTCATTTCATAAAATTGTACTGTTTTCCAAACTTGAGCAATCAAAAATGTGCATACCTGTTTTGGTTTATACTGCATAATTGCATGCACATTTCAGCAGTTTTATAATCCTTTGTCTATGTTTCATATAATGGGTTGTTGAGGAGAGAAATTAGGTTTGATTAAATGAGCGAGATATGCTGACACTAATATAATGTAGCTAAGTTTACACTAACTTCACTGGACTTTATAATGAAAATGATTGAATGAATGGTGTGAGTAAAGATATGACACGATGCGATGTACAGTTGTATGGTTGTATCTGATAGATTTCCTCTACATAGATTTCCACTGGCTTATATACACAAGGTTCTCCCATTCTAGCCTGCCTAAGTCAGAGAGTAGTCTCTGTAAACTAGGAGGGATTCTTTCTCTCTGCTGTGGTGGTCATTTCTTTGCTGTGATGGGTGATATACATGATCCCTCTCCTGAAGAAAATTTTCACAGGGTGAAAAATTTGGAGCGGCTGATGAATGATTGTATCTTTGGAGCTATCTGGTTTGGCTAGAGTTGTTGTAGCTACTGGGTTTGTTGAAACTAGCGAGTTGATGTAGACTAGCTTTTGGTGCAGAAAGATAGCGATGAAGCTGTTGCGAGCTAACCGGTTTTTTGAAGCTAGCTATGATGATGGAAAACAACTAGCTTATGTAGCAGAAAGCTAGTGATGGCCTTGTTGAGAGCTAGCTAAGGATGGTGAAGCTAGCGGTTGGTGATGTGCAGAGCTACTGGTGATGTTGCAAGCTAGCTAGTTTACATTGATAAAAATTGAAAATCATGAACAATAAAATATGGTTTAAATATTTATAGTTTATGTTAATTTAATTACTTAACATTGAAGATATGATGATTTTAGTTAACATAGAAAATACAATGATTTATATTAACATGATGTCATAAGAATATTAAAGAAGATACTTTAAATTTTAATTATTTAAAATTCAAATATATTATTATTATTATTATTATTATTATTATTATTACTTTTAATATTTCTAATTGCTATCTTTACATATATGGCTAATAGTTGTTTTGATTGTTGTAATTAACATTGAAAAAGAAGAAAAGTTTTTGAAAAAATACGGACAATTACTATATAAAATTTAATACAATATTCAATTAGCATTATTATGACCAATGATTAAAATTAACATTTTTTTTTTTTTAAATATATACACGATACGATCCATCTAGGAGTATAATTACATTTGTGTGTGTATTTTGTATAATTAATAAAATATAGGAAAATAAGAATTAAAAAAAGGTAATGTTAAAAGATATGAGGTTAATAAAAATGGAAATATTCGAAGAAGAGAAGTAAAGAAAAGAATTCAAGGATAGTAGATAAATATTAAGTAGTAATTAATAATAAAATGTATGTAAACATTAATGATATTTATGAATGGATAAGTTAATAATAAAATTTATGTAAAAATTGGTTATGAAGATAAAAATATAAAAATTGTACCATTTGGTCGACGCATTTTGTGAAGTCGAAGACGATGTTGTGTAAGTCCAGTGTCGATATGTATTTTGTGTTCATCGCAGTTAATAAGAAGTGTCAGTATTTATTCTCCCATTTGCCGATTATACTTAAGTCCATTGCATGTTATCAGTGTTTCTGAAGTAATAAAATTCACCTACTTGGAATCAAGGTGCAATTATTTGATTGTTTAGTCTAAATTCCTTCTTATAGGAATTTTGTTTTAATGTTTATAGTTTAAGTTTCATTATGAAATTTACCTATTTTGAATCAAAGTACAATGATTCGATTTGTTTCTTTCTTATTGGAAGTTTGTTTTAATGTTTGTTAATTTAAGTTTTAAATTTTATGAAATTTTCCAAAGTGGAATGATTTGATTTGTTATGTTTTCAATTTCTCAATATAGACGAAGTTTTAGGTCATATATATATAATATAATATGTTTTTATTTTATCAAAGCTTGTGATTTTTATTTTCGTTGATTGAAATTTGTATATTAATGATATCATTGTTTTGTTTATTGTATTTGTTGATATGTATTATTTTAATTTAATAATAGATTTTATAGTTATTGCTTATGATTATAATCTAAAGCTAAGCGAGCAGGAAGAAGGAATGACTGCGCAATTTCGTGGGAAGGAAGCGATCGCTATGTTCCGGAAATGAGCTCATACGATGTCGCTGGTGTGCACATATATACTTTAAATATGGAACGATGTCTGCAGATTTCGTAGTATTGTTTTAATTGTTTAACATTTCTTTCATAGTTGCTTTGAAGTTGCTAAAAGGTCGTGGGGAAAAAGAGTACATTGTTAAAATATATTTGAAGATTAAAGAATTCATTTGTTTTCATTCATTAAAGAAAAATATACTTAGTTATAAAAATAAATTGAATGAAATAAATGTTTGATAGTTCTAAAGCTAGAGAGAGAAAGAAAATACATCATTATTTAATAACTTTCACCTTGGATAAAATGATTTGAAAGGATTGTCACAATACAGTGCAATAAATATTAATAATACTTAAGGGTTAATTTGTTACCTGCGTAGATATACTGAACGTAGACAATCACAGTTCAAATGCCGACATATAAAGCAATTAATTTTTAAAGATCAAATATTAAATGTAAGGGATTTACAAAATCTGTTACCTGGTACAGAAAAGAATTAGCAGATCAGTTACATGAACAGAATTCGGCTCGCTTGTAAGGTTATTGTTTTTTAGCACATGTTTCTTTGTCTTGACGGCTGTCTTTGAAAGTCATTGTTCTGTGTCTGGGAGAAACTTCTGTACAGTAAAAGACTTCTGTTTTTTTTTTTTTTACCTAAAATTTCTTATAACTTTTAAGCGCATTGTGATTTGACCGCCTTTGAATTCTAAAACATTTGAAATAATTAGGATAAAGGAAATAGTAATATAAAATGTCCTGTTCACGAAAGAATTTTTACTGCTTGTCTACCTGAAACATTAAAGGAAGTATTTGCAAAGAAAATTAGTACAATAAGTTATTTATAAGATCTGAAAAGAAAAATAGATTGTTAAAATTAAACAAATTCTTTTATTAAATGTAGGTCTGTATATCGTCGCGGTCTGTAAGGAAAATTAAATGATTAAAATGTTTAAATTTACTTTATAAAAATTAATTTGTTGAGATCTTTGCGTGACCTGAAATTCACCAAATATTTACTGGATTAGTATTTATTAAAAATAAAGATTATATTATTCTACCACACTGAAGATAAGATTTCGTTTGAAATTGGTTTTAATTTGAATTTTAGAATTTTGGAAATTTTCCTTGGACTAGATAAGAATGAAATTCTCTCCTCCCAACACCGGGAAATTTATTTAAATTTTTTGAGAAAGTGCAAAATTTGTTTTAGCATTTTCTTGGCCGTAGATTCATGGCGTGCGATTTTGATTTGCCTCTAATGTGGGCCTTTTTCGGCATTGTTATTTAGAGTTATGGAAGCTATGTGGTTAGGAAATACTTTATAGATTTGATAAAGGCCATGATATTTCTTCATGAATTTTCCCCTGGAGGTAAATGATTTTAAATAAACGTGGTCACCTTTGAAATATTTTTGTTATATATTTTTCTCTTTTTAACTTGGCTTTTTCATTATTTAATTTGACCTGTTTCCTAACTTTTCGTAAAGACATTTGGTGTGAATATTGAAATTTTTAAAATTTTTCTCCTGATAATTCAGAAGCCAGGGAAACTGAAATTTTGTTCCAAAAACCATTTCATGGGAGTATAATTTATGGAAACGTTTTTGGTGGAATTTGGGCTGCTTTCACTAATGGTAGATATTTGTGCCAATTTTTATCAGTTTGCACATAGTGGGATAAATTATTCGCGATGTCTCTGTGCACACGTTTTAAACGACCATTCGAGGCAGGTTGTGCATACTTTTTTGATTTTTAATAGCTCACAGATCTGGAGTATAATTGTTGATGTGATGTTGGTACCCAGATCTGAAAGAAGATATTTAGGCGTACCGTATCTGGTAAATATATCATTAACAATAATTTGTGCCATTGTTTCTGCTTTTTGGATAGTCATGGGAAACATGTCCAAATAGCGAGAATATTGACCAATCATCGTTAATATATATTTATATTCTTCACCTGTGTCGCTGTTCACAGATGCATCCAGTGGTCCAACTACGTCAACGGAAATAGCTTGCCAGACATTTTTGGGCTCACTGAATGTGCCTAAAGGTGGTTTATAGGCATCTTTTGTTTTTCTTGTGGCACAGTTATAGCAGGTCTGAACGTATTTTTGTACATTATTTGAGGTGTTTGGCCAAGTGAATTGTGTTTTTATGCATTCATACGTTTTCTGCCTACCATAATGTGCTGATAACGGTTTGTCGTGATAAAGGCGTAGAACAGTATCACACAACCCTGACGGTACTAGAATGCAATTGTCAGAGACTTTAATTAAGAGGCCTTGATCATTGATTTTGTAATTTTTTGAATTTTTTAATTGCTAACATTCTGAATCGTCAGCTTGTTGCTGAACAATTTCAAGTAAATCAATTGTTGGATAATATTCGTCAACTGTCTGATCAGTACTGATGCAGCCTATATAACGGCTTAAATGTGCTGGGGCCGCTGCTTTTCTTAATTTTTATTAACGAAGTAGGCGGACAAGTGCCTTGTAAAGTAATTCTCTATGCGGACGACACTACTCTAGTGACAAGAAGTAATGAAACAAAGCTAGCCTTGAATATTGCACAGGATAACCTGAAACAACTCAAAACATGGATCGTGAAAAATGAATTAATCTTAAATGAAGAAAAAACATTCACTAAAGAATTTACGATTAAACGTCAAGAAAAAAGTACAAGTACTAATTTCCTTGGAATCATACTTGACTCAAGTATATCATGGAAAAATTATATTAGTGAATTAAATAGTAAACTATCGAAAGTTATCTACCTGTTGCGAAGTGTAAAAGACGAATTACGGGCTGAGACGTTAAGAACTGCGTACTTTGGTTTATTCCACTCCAAACTGTCTTATGGGATAGTACTATGGGGAGGAGCGGCTGACGCTGTAACCACATTCAGACTGCAAAAGAAGGCAATAAGAATCATTTATAGAAAGCAACCAAGAGATAGTTGTAGAAAATTGTTCCAGACTCACAAAATAATGACACTGACCTCACTATATATTTTTAAGTGTCTGGTTAATAAAAATATGGAATGTAGAGGAGATAAACACTCTTACAATATTAGAAATAAAAATAATCTACACTTACCAATGAGAAGATTGGCGAAGTCGGAGTTAGCTCCAAGTGCGATGAGTGTAAGATTGTTTAACAAACTGCCGAGGGAAATAATGGGTCTGAAGACTGAACCATATAAGAAAACGTTGAAACATTTCTTTAAGGAAAACAGTTTTTATAAAATAAATGAGTTTCTGGAAGAGAAGTGGGCGCTGGGACACTTCAGGATAGACTAAATACAGTGTTTGATAGTGTTTATTTTCTAGTGAGAACAAAGTGCAAACATCAAAGCAAGGACTATTTGAACTAGCAAACTTATTGTTTATTATGTAATTTTGACGTACCTTATGTTACTTGTTATGTAATTTATTTAGGTAAAATAAAAATAATAATAATAATAATAATAATAAAGCATCACATGCGCGATATTTTTTCCAGATCTATGCTCAATGTAAAAATCATATTCGCTCAATTTGAGCGACCATCTATATAATTTAGAATGAGGGTCTTTTAAATTTTTGAGCCACTGTAGAGCTGAGTGGTCCGTAATTATTTTAAATCTGTACCCGTAAATTATCTGACGATACTGTTTGCAGCCAAAGAGAATAGCTAACAATTCTCTCTCTGTGGTACAAAGTTTGGACTCAGTATCTGACAGAACTCGTGAAGAGAAAGCAATGGGACGCTCTTCACCATTTATGGCTCAAAATTGCTGATATGCCGACGTTGCTCGCATCCGTAGTTAAAATAAATTCATATTGATAATTGGGGTGTGCCAGAATGGGTGGAGAAATTAATTTTTGTTTAAGAATTTGAAAAGCCGTTTGCATTGGGGAGACCATACAAATTTAATATTTTTCTTTGTTAAATCCGTTAAGGGCTAGGCTATTTCAGCAAAATTATATATAAATTTGCGGTAGAAACCTACAAATCCTAAAAATGCCCTAACATCTTTTAATTTTTTCGGAACCGGATAGTTTTCTACTGCTTTTAGTTTGTCATGTCAAGATTGGAACGCATTTTTGCTCAATGTATAGCCCAAATATTTGCATTCTTCTTTGAAGAATGTACATTTATTTAGGTCTATACAAAGATTGCCCTGCTATAATTTTGTTAGAATTTTTTGTGTAGATGTTAAATGTTCGTGGAATGTTTTGCCGTGAAAAATTAATATGTCGTCTATGAATTTATGGCATATGCCACCCGTGTACCCTGTTAAAATTTTGTCCATTTGGCGTTGATAGCAAGCACTAGCGTTCTTCAGTCCGAATGGAAGAGTAAGGAATTATATGTACCGAATTGTGTGATGAATGTAGTTTTGTCTTGTGATGATTTGTCAAGTCTTATGGAATGAAATGCATTTGATATGTCGAATGTTGTGAAGTATGTTGTGTCGTGTAATGTGGATTTTTTTTTTTTTTTGGCATTAGCTTTCGCCATCAGCCATAATATGCAAAAAAGCAATCCATAACTAGTGTAAGATATCCAGCACGGTGGTGCGTTGCGAAACCTGCTCCATCGTCTCATACAACACAATCCTGTCTGTGATTACACTTATACCTTTCAACAGTAAACATTCGTCTAAATAAATGCATTCATTAATAAAAAATCAATCATTTGGATAAATATTCTTAAACCTAAATTAAAAATATGTACATTATTTACATTGCTATCACACTCACATGCATACAGGTGCCGGGATAGCCAAGAGCCGTCCCTCTAAGAGACAGTGGCTCCCAGAATTAAAAAAGTGTAGGAAGACAACCCACACGACCAAAAGTTGCCACCCCTGGCCGGTATTGGTCATCCCCACACTCATTCACACAAGTCATTCATTTCTATAAAATTATAAATTTACCCATTCACGCTAATAAATACTTGCATTCTAATAAATACATGCATACCTATAATAACAAGAATTAAATACTACATACAATATATATGCTCTTACATCACATCTAGAAATGCAAACACACACTATGCACTCGCACACACAACACTCACACACACAGATACACCGTGGGGTGGATTACTTGATATTCCTCGCACCCCGATACTACTAATCCTACAAATAAGCTACAGCTAGATATTAAGAAACTCACCGAGCTGGATATCCACAATATATTAAATACAAAAATTCTCCAAGTATTTTATAAATTTTACTATTATTGCAAGTGTGTATTTCCTTATAATTAATAGGAAAGCGGTTATTGTTTCAAACTTGTAGAACATCTCGCGTCTTTCTGATTCGTACGCACTGCACCGCATTACAATATGTTCCAGACTTTCGATTTCCCCACAGCTGCCGCATCAGGGGAGGAGATCTTACCAATTTTATGCAAATAAAAAACTCCTTGCATATCCCATGATTGGAACGCAACCTACTTATATGCATCACAATCAGTTTTGTCGTGGAATTTCCTTTATACCACAATTTGTGGGCGGCTAGTGGAAATAATTCTTTACAAAAACGGCCCTTAGTGGGTTGTGTATACTGATTTTGTCTCACCGTATCTATTTTAATGCGTACCCATCTTTTTAAGTCAGTGTACGGAACTTTTAAATCTAAATCTATGCCATCTAATACAGCTAATCTTGCCGGTGAGTCTACCGATTCGTTTCCCTTGATGCCACAGTGAGCCTTGACCCAAATAAAATGCACTTCTTTGTTTTGGGTATGCAATTGAAAAAGTGTCCTGCTTATATTCATAATTATATGATTAGATTCATGGCTTAGACTCCAGTTTTTAATTTTTCCCAGTGCGCTTTTGCTGTCACAAATAATAGAAAATCCTTTAGGGGGATTCGCAGATCATATTTCAATGCTTCATAAATTGCTGTTAATTCTGCGGTATACACGGATGCGAATGCCGATAGTTTGAACATGAAACTCACGTTCCTGTTAGGATCATAAAATGCACCACCCACCTCTTCATTTATCTTCGAGCCATCCGTGTAAATTACAAGCGAACCCGGAACCATTTCGTATAAATCATGTATAAAAGAATTATTTCTTATTTGTTTGGGGAGAATAATCTTTCAAAAAAATTACTTGCAGTTTAGATTGTTTAAGTAAAGAATAATTTGGACGAAAGCTAATAGGTTTATCTGATGAATAAATAACTGGCTTCAAATGAGCTACATTTCTGAAGCTCGAAGCTAATAAAGGGGAATTTTTATGACTACAATAACGATGTGTCAGATCTTTTAAATTTAACTGACAGAGTTTATTGTACAGTTCGCGATTAGAAGACGAAACTTTTAAAAAAAACCTATTACACAACAATTCCCTTCTTTGTTCCGCAAACAACGCCCCACACTCTGAATGGATCACATCCGTTGGTGTGCTTTTTAGAAAACCTAAACACAACCTAAGACATTTATTTTGTAATACCTATATAGGGATTAATAGTGTATTTCTCGCTTGCCCGTATAGGAAGCAGCCAAAATCAAATATTCTGCGTATTGTGGCTCTATAAAAGAGTAGAGAAATATTTGGGTCAGCACCCCATTTCAGATGGGATATGGCTCGAAGGTCATTAAAGTACTTTCCCGCTTTCCCTAGTACTGTCTGTATATGTGACTTCCATGTCAATGTCTTGTCCAAAGTAAGCCCTAAGTATTTGGCCTCTTTGACAACTCTAAAGGAATGGCCTGCTAGTGTAACACTGTCTCCTAAAGGCAACCTTCTTTTCCTCGAGAATGTACATAATATGGATTTTTCCTCCGAAATGGAAAGCCCGTAGTAGATGATATTTACCGGTTCTGGCGGCAAAATTTTTGAGCCCCAGGCACTTATGAATTTACGCCCGAAGGCAGGGGTCTGGCGCGCGGCTACAAAATTACGATGAGACCCCCATCTGATTTTTAACCAGGGAAAAAAAATATTTTTGAGCCGCGGGATGGCATGCAGCTACGTTTTAAAAAATCTAGCTTGAAAACAGTCTCAGGTAAAAAAAATATTTGTTAGCCGCGAGATGGGCATGCATGACCTGCGGCTATGTTTTATAATATTTAGCTTGAAAATATAAGGTCAAAATTTGTCAGGGAAAAAAAAGTTTTTTTGAGCCGGAAGAGGCATGCGAGGCATGCGGCTATGTTTTATAATATTTAGCTAGAAACATTCTAAGGACTGTAATATTGTTTTTGAGCCGGGAGGTGATATACACGACATGCGGCTATGTTTTATAATATTTAGCTAGAAACATTCTAAGGACTTTATTATCATTTTTGAGCCGCGAGATGACATACAAGACTAGGGCTAATATTTTATAATATTTAGCTAAGCACTTTAATATTTTTTGATATTATCAAACAATACTATGAATAAAGACTTTGTTTTTTTTATGTATTGTTAATAACATTCTAAGGACTGTAATATTTTTCTTGAGCCGGGAAGGACTTGAATATTGTTTTTGAGCCGTGAAATGTCATCCAAGTCGCGGGCTAATATTTTATAATATTTAGCTAAGGACTTTAATAATTTCTGATATTATCATACAATAAGATGAACAAATACTTTGTGTTTTTTAGGTATTGTTAGAAACATTCTAAGGACTTTAATATTTTTGTTAAGGCGTGAGATGACATCCCAGGACTAGGGCCAAATATATTATGATCCAATACCATAAACAAAGACTTTTTTTTTTTTTGGCTCATCGACTGCCTTGGCCATTAGAGCCCCTTGAACGTTATTTCTCTCTCTATCTGTAGCCACACGACCTGGGATGGCACATGTTAATCTCATTTGGCATCCACCACAGTACTTTGCACAGCAAGGTAGGGTGGAGCACTTGATTAAGGCAATTCTTTCCACACATCCCCTCTTATACCATCAAACTAATCGACGAGGGGGAGTGTGGAACCCTGTTTGTGTCATCCCTTATCCTACTAAATCCGTTATTTATGCAAAACCAAAAGCATTTTATTTTTATTTATTTATTTATTGACACATATTATATCAGCTTATTAAGTAATATATAAGTAACAACTAAACCTAAGGAGGCTATTTAATCTATAAGTTATTTGGTGTGCAGTACTTTTAACAAATATTCCTGCACACCCTTAATGGACTTACTTTCAATAAACTAAACCTAATGGGGTTGAAATACTTTTATAAATTTTCTTTCAACCCCGCGATGCAACCTATTCTAATCATTCACTCTAAGATTCTCGCCAATAAATACATTCACGCTAATAAATACATTCACACTAATAAATGCATTCATGCTAATAAATACATTCACTCTAATAAATACATTCACGCTAATAAATACATTCACACTAATAAATACATTCACACTAATAAATGCATTCATGCTAATAAATACATTCACGCTAATAAATACATTCACACTAATAAATACATTCACACTAATAAATACATCCATACTAAACGTTCACTCAAGGGGAGAGTACTTGATATTCCTTTCCCCTTTAAAATAACTAACCTAATTGGGTGAAGTACTCGATATTCCTTCACCCATTTTACTTAATCTAACTTATCTTTTAGTCTAAATACTACTATATACATTCATATCTTTCAGATATGTAAATAGCCTCCTTATGTGAGGAGAACCCTCTTGCAGAATAGCGCGCTTGTCATGTGGCAGACCTGCTCTTACCCTCTGGCTGTGCAGTGTCTGACACCCTTCCAGTACGTGCGCCACCGTTAACCTTTCTCGGCATCGAGGGCACCTCGGCCTTCTTTCGCCATTAAGGAGGTACCCATGTGTCACACGTGTGTGACCAATCCTTAGTCTCGTCAGTATTACTGATTCATGCCGCGGGAAATTCTCGACTGTAGTACTTCGCACACTTGGTCTGATATCTCTTAACTTTTCATTTGTGTTGTCCCACTGTGCTTGCCATTTTCTGTTTATAATATACTTCATATAAATTTGTATGTCAGTGGGACGTACAGGGATGACATCTATAGTATTTCTAGAGGCTGCTCGTTTTGCCGCCTCGTCCGCCTTTTCATTACCGGACACTCCTATGTGGCCCGGCACCCAGGCGAACGTCACCCCTTGACCACGTGCGCTTAGATAGTACAATGAGTTTAAAAAATATTTATTACCAATGGGTCCGTCGAGAATTTATCCCGGAGAGCCATTATTGCACTCAATGAGTCCGTCAATATTAATGATTTATTATAATTTTCATCTTCGATTAGCTTTATGGCCTGGCAAATGGCATACATTTCAGCCGTGTACACTGATGCATATTGAGAAAGTGTCCAACTAAGGGTAACTCCCTGCGTGTACACAGCACTGCCTACGTTGTCGCCTATCTTCGACCCGTCTGTAAAGACAGGCCGGGAGTCATGATAAGAATTTAGTAGTTCCAATAATTTTTGTCTATAGACGACGGGTGGTGTTTCCTCTTTTTTATGTATTGCCAGGTCCATACGGACGCTTGCAGAGGGTATAGACCAAGGAGGTAGAGGCGCAAAGCCCCAACTCAACACTTGGCTAAATTGTATTCCCTCCGCATCTAATAACTCCTTAGCTCGGACCCCGAGGGGTCGCGTCCGCGAACGTTGCTGACGGTACTCTTCATCATGTGGGCTCTCGAATATGGTATGAAATAAGGGATGAAATCGCTTCCCCCATATTCCGGCGATGTAGGTCAGAGTGAGCTGATCCCTTCATTATAAATTCGGTCTAGTAATTTCAGGCGTGACTTGCGTGCAGAGCTATAAATTGGCGCTCCATATTCCAATTTGGAGCGGATAAGTGCAATGAAAATGCGCTTTAGGATTTCCCGCTCGGTACCCCATTTATAGCTGCCAAGAAATTTCAATATATCGAGGGTTCTCCTTGCTTTTTTGTAAGTATAATCTATGTGATCCTGCCAGGTTAGCTTAGTATCGAAGATGAGGCCTAGGAAACGGACGCTTTCTTTGTACTGGATTGATCTGTCTTTTAAATATAATGTGGGGGGAGTGTGCTCATGACGTAATCTGCAGAAGTGTAAGCACACCGTTTTAGTACTGGAAAATTTGAAACCGTTCCTTTCAGCCTCCACAGCCACTTTGTCTACTGCCTGTTGTAGGGTTTCTCCGACCTCACCTAGATCACTTCCTGATAGGTAAATGGCGAGGTCGTCGACGTACAAAGATATTTGAATTGGATCTCCTACAATTTCGGCTAGACTATTTACTGCCATCGTGAATAATGTTGCACTTAATACCGACCCCTGTGGTTATCGATTTTCTAATATGTGTGGGTCCGAAAGTACAGACCCCAGACGCACTCGGAACCTTCGTGATTCCAAAAACCCACAAAGGAACCTTGGCAATTTCCCTCTCAACCCCCATTCGTGTCACTTCCGCAGGATCGCATATCTCCAAGTTGTATCATAAGCCTTCTCGAGGTCAAAAAACACGACCAGCACATGCTCCCTACGCATGAATGCGTTTTGCACGTAGACCTCAAGGCGGCTTATTTGATCCAACGTGGAACGATACCTGCGAAATCCCGCTTGATGCTGGCTGTAAAGTCTTCTCGTTTCTAACACATAAACTAGTCTATAATTAATTATGGATTCGAGGACCTTACTCAAGCAGGTGGTCAACGAAATAGGTCTATAACTAGAGGGATTACTGGGGTCTTTTCCTTCTTTAGGGATCGGTATAATAAGTGCTTCCCGCCAACCATCAGGGTATTGGCCTGTCTCCCATATGCTATTGTACAGCTGGAGAAGGCTTTGCTTCCCAGCTGCGTTCAAGTTTTTGATCATAGCATACGGGATTCCATCCAAACCTAGAGCAGTATCTTTGCATTTCTTTAAAGCGTTCTCTAATTCTTGTATGGTCAGCGGTTCATTATATGTTTCAAAGATGGCAGATTCAAAGTCAAGTGGCTGTTGCTCCACGTCACCTTTTCGCCGGAGAAATTCCACCGAGTAACCCTGTGAGCTAGACACCTGAGAAAAGTGTCCAGCCAAGGCCCCAGCTACATCTCCCGACTCGGTGACGACGACATCATTGATTTTTAGTATCGGTATCGACGGGGTTCTGCGACTGCCTGAGAGAGCTTTTATCTTATTCCACACCTCCTTTAAAGCTGAAGATGAGGAAATCTTTGAAATATAGGAGGTGAGGGTTTCCTTTTTGGTTTGTTTGATTAAACACTTCTCCCTGGCTCTTAATCTTTTAAAGTTTATTAAATTTTCCTCCGTCGGATACCATTTAAATCTATTTAGGGCTTGCTTTTTTGCCGCGTTGGCTGCCTTACATTTCGGAGTCCACCAGGGGACGGGAGATCTTGCGCTTCTCCCGCCATGTATTGTTAGAAACATTCTACGGACTGTAATATTTTTCTTGAGCCGTGAGATGCATCCAAGGCTGGGGCTATGTTTTTATAATATATAGCTAAACACATTTTAAGCAGTTTAATATTGTTTTTTAGCCGTGAGATGACATCCAAGTCGTGGGCTAAGTTTTTATAATATTTAGCTACAAACATTAAATATATTATCATCCTATACTATGAACAAAGACTTTTTTTTTTTATTCATAGTTAGATACAATATTTAGCTAAACACATTTTAAGCACTTTCATATTGTTTTTGAGCCGTGAGATGACATACCAGGACTAGGGCTAAGTTTTTATAATATTTAGCTAGAAACATTAAATATATTATCATACAATACGATGAACAAATACTTCGTGATTTTTATGTTTATGTTCATGTTTAAATTAAATTATGTTTACACTTATAAATATTTAGCTAGAAACATTCTAAGGACTTTATATATGTTTTTGAGCCGTGAGATGACATACAGGACAGGCTGCTAAGTTGTGTAAAATTTAGCTAGAAACATTAAATATATTATCATCCAATACTAAGAATAAAGACTTTTTGTTTTTTTTATGTATTGTTAGAAACATTCTAAGGACTGTAATTTTTTTGTTGAGCCGTGAGATGCATCCAAGACTGGGCTATGTTT
Source organism: Triatoma infestans (assembly GCA_011037195.1). Lineage (NCBI taxonomy): Eukaryota > Metazoa > Arthropoda > Insecta > Hemiptera > Reduviidae > Triatoma > Triatoma infestans. Next base: position 25,211 of record JAAEAF010003542.1, read on the forward strand.
TTATAATATTTAGCTACAAACATTAAATAAATTATCATTCAATACTATGAATAAAGACTTTGTTTGTTTTTTTATGTATTGTTAGAAACATTCTAAGGACTTTAATATTGTTTTTGAGTCGTGAGATGGCATCTAAGACTAGGGCCAACTATATTATCATACAATACGATGAACAAATACTTTGTGTTTTTTATGTTTGTGTTTAAATAAAATATGTTACTGTTTAAATTAAATTATGTTAAAAATTATAAAATTTAGCTAAACACATTCTAAGGACTTTAATATTGTTTTTGAGCCGTGAGATGACATACAGGACATGCTGCTAAGTTGTGTAAAATTTAGCTATAAACATTAAATATAATATCATCCAACACTAAGAACAAAGACTTTTTGTTTGTTTTTATGTATGTTAGAAACATTCTAAGGACTGTAATTTTTTTGTTGAGCCGTGAGATGCATCCAAGACTGGGGCTATGTTTTTATAATATTTAGCTACAAACATTAAATATATTATCATCTAATACTATGAATAAAGACTTTGTTTTTTTATGTATTGTTAGAAACATTCTAAGGATGTGAATATTTCTGTTGAGCCGCGATATGACATACAAGACTAGGGCTAAGATTTTATAATATTTAGCTAAAGACTTTAATATTTTTTGATATTATCATACAATACGATGAACAAATACTTTGTGTTTTTTTTTATGTTCATGTTTAAATTAAATTATGTTTACACTTATAATATTTAGCTAGGGCTAAGTTTGTATAATATTTAGCTACAAACATTAAATATACTATCATCCTATACTATGAATAAAGACTTGATGTATTGTTAGAAACATTCAAGGACTTTAATATTTTTGTTGAGCCGTGAGATGACATACAGGACATGCGGGTAGGTTGGCTAGAAACATTAAATATATTATCATCCAATACTATGAACAAATACTCTGTGTATTTTTATGTATTGTTTCACTTTTTTATGTATATTAATACTAGTATACTATGTTTTTTCATGTTTTAATACGTGTATGTTTTATGTATTGTTTCACTTTTTTTTGTGTATTAATACTAGTATGACATATTATAAGTGTTTATTTTCTATGATTATTGTTAATATATTTTTCATTATTCTATTTTACAAGTCATAATTCTTTTTAGTACAACAATATTTACATGATCTTAGAAATTATTTTTCTCTAGTACAGTTTTAGTAATCTATTTACAAACGACATAATAATAACATAATCTAATATTTACATTGTCTCATCACATAAGAGTTTTTTCACACCAAATAATGGGCATGTAATACAATTGAAACACCAGAAAAAAGGATCATATAGCAAATCGGAAAGAAGATTAGCATCGTAAGTGTGAACAGTAGTACGTTGACATGTCCAAATTAATCCTTTAGGAGTGCTTGGCTTGAGCAAATTGCAACAAATTGGCTTTGGAATGTCTTGTAACACATGAAGTGATACCTCCACGAATACCGGATTCAATCATAAGATGTTTATCATAATCGGTCAATTTATGTTTTAAAACATTACTTTGGGAAAATTCATTTAACACCACTCTTAGCGGAGGGTTGGGGTTACAGCTTCTCTAAAGTGATATCATAGTTGATTATACAATTCTATCATCCATGTCATGATAAAATTGTTATAATATGTCATACTAACATGAATACACAAAAAAAAGTGAAACAATGCATAAAGCATAGTAGTACTAAACTTAAAAAAGTAAAAAATACAGAAAACACACACGTATTAAAACATGAAAAAACATAGTATACTAGTATTAATACACATAAAAAAGTGAAACAATACATAAAAATACACAGAGTATTTGTTCATAGTATTGGATGATAATATATTTAATGTTTCTAGGCAACTTACCCGCATGTCCTGTATGTCATCTCACGGCTCAACAAAAATATTAATTCTTAGAATGTTTCTAACAATACATAAAGTCTTTATTCATAGTATAGGATGATAGTATATTTAATGTTTGTAGCTAAATATTATAAAATCTTAGCCCTAGTCTTGTATGTCATATCGCGGCTCAACAAAAATATTTACGTCCTTAGAATATTTCTAACAATACATAAAAAAAACAAAGTCTTTATTCATAGTATTAGATGATAATATATTTAATGTTTGTAGCTAAATATTATAAAAACATAGCCCCAGTCTTGGATGCATCTCACGGCTCAACAAAAAAATTACAGTCCTTAGAATGTTTCTAACAATACATAAAAAAACAAAAAGTCTTTGTTCATAGTGTTGGATGATAATATATTTAATGTTTCAAGCTAAATTTTACACAACTTAGCAGCATGTCCTGTATGTCATCTCACGGCTCAAAAACAATATTAAAGTCCTTAGAATGTGTTTAGCTAAATTTTATAATTTTTAACATAATTTAATTTAAACATTAACATATTTTATTTAAACACAAACATAAAAAACACAAAGTATTTGTTCATCGTATTGTATGATAATATAGTTGGACCTAGTCCTGGGATGTCATCTCACGACTCAAAAACAATATTAAAGTCCTTAGAATGTTTCTAACAATACATAAAAAAAAACAAAGTCTTTATTCATAGTATTGAATGATAATTTATTTAATGTTTGTAGCTAAATATTATAACACATTTGCCCTAGTCTTGTATGTCATCTCACGAAATATTATAAGTGTAAAGATAATTTAATTTAAACAGTAACATAAAAATTCACAAAGCATTTGTTCATCGTATTGGATGATAATATATTCAATGTTTCTAGCTAAATATTATAAAAAATTAGCCCTCAACTTGCATTTCATCTCACGGCTAAAAAACAATATTAAAGTTCTTAGAATGTTTCTAACAATACATAAAAAAAAATCAAAGTCTTTATTCATAGAATAGGATGATAATATATTTAGCCGCCTAGTCTAGGATGCCATCTCACGGCTCAAAAGCAATATTATGGTCCTTAGAATGTTTCTAGCTAAATATTATAAGTGTAAACATAATTTAATTTAGACATGAACATAAACATAAAAAACACGAAGTATTTGTTCATCGTATTGTATGATAATATCAAAAAATATTAAAGTGCTTAGCTAAATATTATAAAATATTAGCCCTAGACTTGGATGACATCTCACGGCTCAAAATCAATATTAAAGTCCTTAGAATGTGTTTATCTAAAATATTATAAGTGTAAACATAATTTAAACATGAACAAAATATCAAAAAATATTAAAGTCTTTAGCTAAATTTTATAAAATATTAGCCCTAGTCTTGTATGTCATCTCGCGGCTCAAAAATGATAATAAAGTCCTTAGAATGTTTCTAGCTAAATATTATAAAACATAGCCGCATGTCGTGTATATCATCTCCCGGCTCAAAAACAATATTACAGTCCTTAGAATGTTTCTAGCTAAATATTATAAAACATAGCCGCATGCCTCTTCCGGCTCAAAAAAACTTTTTTTTCCCTGACAAATTTTGACCTTATATTTTCAAGCTAAATATTATAAAACATAGCCGCAGGTCATGCATGCCCATCTCGCGGCTAACAAATATTTTTTTTACCTGAGACTGTTTTCAAGCTAGATTTTTTAAAACGTAGCTGCATGCCATCCCGCGGCTCAAAAATATTTTTTTTCCCTGGTTAAAAATCAGATGGGGGTCTCATCGTAATTTTGTAGCCGCGCGCCAGACCCCTGCCTTCGGGCGTAAATTCATAAGTGCCTGGGGCTCAAAAATTTTGCCGCCAGAACCGGTAAATATCATCTACTCCCGTGGTCAAGGGACCAATCATTTAAAACATTTACAGCCCCCTCCAATTTCTCCAAACATTTCATAGTGGAGGTCCCCATCGAATAGAGACACACATCATCTGCGTACTGAAGCACTCTCAAGTCTTCGTCCCTCAATGAGTCTATATCTAGAGCGTATATTGCATATAATAGTGGGGATAAAATGCCGCCCTGAGGCAGGCTAGCCTACTCCAGCGTGGACCTAATAGCTTGTCATTTAGACGGGTAAACAGTTTTCTTTCTGAACTCAATTTCATTATATTTCGTACAAACAAACTGGGCAAACCAATATTTTGCATTTTACTTGCTAATATTAGAAGATGTACATTGTCAAAGGCCCCTGCAATATCTAAAAACAAAGTGAGAACTGTTTTATTGACAGTTAGCCCTAGCTGTATGTCGGTCACTAATTCTGCTTGGCAGTCTATTATGGACCTTCCTCTACGGAATCCGAATTGCGATCGTGGTAATACATTATTGTATTCTAACCACCACTCTAGTCTATCTTTAATGATTCTCTCAAACGTTTTCATGACGCAAGAAGCCAGTGAACAGGTCTATACGATTTGTAATCATCCCTTGGTTTGTTGTTTTTAAGCAGCGGTATGATAATGTATTCTTTCCATTCCTCTGGATATACACCTGAACACCACATTTCATTAAAAATATTTAGGAGAATTTTTTTCCATCGGAAGGCATGTGGTATAACATTACATAGTGGATGTTATCACTACCTGGGGCTGTATTAGGGTTACTTTTAATCGCTTTGTTAAGTTCTTGTAACGAAAATGGATCGAGAAGTTGATGATTATTACTTAAATTTTCATTAAGTTCTATTGAGTTTTGAACAGAAGGAGGGGATAAAGCATTCTGAAAATCTTCGACCCACTCCCCCGCTGCTAGAAGAGGGAGTGAGGAATATTTATTTTGTATTTTCTTAATTTTTTCCCAAATCTGTTTAATAGGGGTGGCCCTGTTTAAATTGCTACAAAAAGTAGCCCAAGTTTTCTTCTTGGCCTCTTTGATAATTTTTTTAGCTGTTGCCGCTATTTTCTGGTATTCTAGAAAATTGTCAAGGGAAGGGGAGGTGATATATTTCCGGTAGGATTTTTTCTTTTTGTAATAATTTCGTCGCAGTCTGAGTTTCACCACGCCTTAAAATTTGAGGGGCGATTTTGTTTATTTTTATATTGCGGAATAGAAAGTTCTGCAGCTTTATTTATAATATCAATTAATTCACTATAATTAATAAATTCTAAGGAGTGTTTATTTAAAATAGTCAAAAATTGTAACTGATAAGTATTCCAGTCTGCTTTGTTTATGCGCCATTTTCTATTTGTATTTCTATTAATATAAGGTAAAAGTTTAGATTCACTGGTAATTAAAAGTGGCAAATGATTAGAACCCATTCGATCATCCAATGTTTGCCACTTAAAATTTGAACAAACTTCCGGAGAACAGAAGGTTAAATCCAAGGCAGAGTAATTAATGTGATTTACGTTTTTGACTAAAGTAGGTGACCCATCATTTAGATAAATTAAATTATTTTCTTCGATCACCTCCAAAAGAATTTTGCCATTATTATCATCGAAACTCGACCCGAAATTACGATGATGAACATTAAAGTCACCGCCTATATTCAGAAGCTTGGGAACACTTTTAATAAAATTATCCCATTGTGCAGAAGTTACATGATTGGTTTGTTATATAGAGATACAATAGTTATGTTTTTATATTTACTGAATGGAATCGTAACAGCGACTGACATCAGACCATCAATAAAAACATTTTATTTATTGCGATGAAAGGTATTGAACTTTGCACTAACAGTGCAACTCCAGCTTTACCATCTGCCCGTGGCCATATTGTAGCCTCTAAATTTTATATTTGAATTTAGTTTAAACCAAGTTTCAGATATTAGGGCAATATCAATTTTTTCCCTATTTAAACATTGCTCAAGGCTACCTTTATTTGCTACAGCAGATCTCGCATTCCATTGTAACATTTTTAATTGTTCGGTCGTCATTTATATATTATTAGTCTATTTAGAATACGAGATAGATGCCTTATTTGTAACAAATAGTCCTTTATTCCATTTAATAAGTGCAATAATAATAATAACAATATCTACTTATATTTTGAAATCATCTAATAAATAAAAATAAATACAATAAATTTGAAGTAAGGTGATTAATACCTTTGTGAATTTTGATACAAGTAAAAGAGAAAAGACTTTTTCTTGCAGTGGTAACAATTAAAACAGAAAATATATATATACTCAATGATTCGTAACAACTTTTACTAATCTTCTTTTAAATTATCTGTTCTTTCTTTAATAATAAGTTTCAATTTATCATCATTAATTTCCTTCATCTCATTAAAATTAAATTTTTTTAAAATTGAATATACGGCCTCGTAAATTGTTTCAGAGCCGTTGTTTTTATTCACCTTATTAAGGTTTGAAGTGCTGGGCGATTCCTTATTAGTTACGGGTGGGCGATGAGGATTAGAAGGGATTGAACCTCCAGTGATATTTTTGGGGGCGCGGACTTGAAATAAAGATTTATTTATTTCTTTAATGTCAAAATGTGGTGGTGATGGGGTTAACAATGGTCTTTTTCTTTTCGTCGACCTTGTGAAATCAGCAGATGACGCAAATCGCCTTGCACTACTACTTTCATTAGCCCTTCTCAGGAAAGGAAACTCGCTCAAATCGTCCAGTCATGGCGCGTTCTTTTCAGCAATGGCTGCAAATGAATTGCCATTGAGTAGGTTCTTGGCGTCCGAATATGAAATGTTATTATTAGCCATAACTTGTTTAATGGACTATTCTTTCTTAAAAGAGGGGCATAATGCTTGATTAGAAGCTGTGTGATTCCCAGCTCCACAGTTTATACACTTTCTATCAGTGCTATCACAATCTTTTTCAGGGTGTGAACCTCCACACTTCTCGCACCTTTCCGTCCCCTTACATTGGTCCTGGATGTGGCCATATCTTACATTGAATCACATTTTGTATGTAAGTGTGAACTTCACAACTCACATAGTGGATATAAACATGCTGAGGCAATGTCTGACCCCTAACAGTCATTAGAACTGACTGAGTAGGGATCAGTTTTACTTCATTACTATCCCTATCTTGAATTTTTCTTTTTAATCGGCGCAATTCAATTATTTCTAAATTGGCCCCATGTGGTCCCTTCATGAGTTCATTAATTTCCTCAACAGGTATCTCTGTATCTACCCCTACGTTGCAGTAAATACCTCGGTATATACATATTGAAACCCTTCTCTTTTAAGGCTGAGGCATTCATGATTTTGTTGGCTGACACAGCATTGTCAAATTCAACCCTTAACCTGTTCCTTCCAATCTTGTTTATAATTATTATATTTTTGGCAATATCTGGGTAGCTTAAATGAATAAGACTACCAAGAGCATTCTTGAAATGCCCATTTTTTCATTATTTAAACTTTCTATTATAATTTGGAATGGACCTAGATCCTCATTTCTATAATATAAACTATTTTTCCCAACACTGATTTCATTATTGACATTTATTGAATTATTTCCCTTTTTATTTCCACCTTCCATCTCAATGTCAGGCGGTACTCCCGCCTGCCCTTCACTGTTACTCATTTTTCAATTTGCTTAACAACAAATTCTTAACCATTTATTCAATATTACAGCTATTTACAAAACATTTAAAGTATAAAGAAAACCTTACCTTAATAAAATTAAACAAAATAAAGAAAGACCAATCAAGAAAGAAAAAATAAAGAAAAACTTACCTTATCTGTCGAAATATATGTGTAAAATAAATAAAAAAAACTTCCAAAAAAGAAAAGAAAATAACTTACTTCAAGCAAATAATAATAAAAAAACAGAAAAGAAAATGAAAAACACGCAAACAAAGAAAAAAGAAAAGAAAATTTAAAAAATGAAATATGAATAATTTTAAATAATGATAAAAGTAGCTGAAGTATAGCAACTAATACTGGCCTTTGAGCACGTCCGCACTGTATGAGAGCTAAACATCAACTGAATGTGGATAAAATGTATTGAATGTCTGGAAGAGGATAAATTTCAAATGTGGTGATTGAGTTTAATTTACGCAGATCAATCATGTACCTGTACTGTTTGCGTAACTGGGTTATATCGTTTGGAAAGACTTTTGTCTGATCCGCCGACTTCTTCTTAACCAGAATTACCGGATGTGCCCAGTTACTAGTACTCGGTTCAATTATTCCTCTATCCAGATTATCTTGTATGAGAGCTTTTAATATGAGAGCTTCTGAGTGAGATAATTTGTAAGGTCTACTGTGTACAGGCGGATGATTTTGTGTGTCTATGTGGTATGTTATATCTGTAAATTTTGTTTTGCAGTCTTTATCATGTGTGAATGTGTCATAAAATGGAGAGAATGTTTCAACAATTTTGTCTGCTTGTTGTGGAGAGAGATGAGTAAGTTTCTGGCGTAATTGTTGTTGAAAGGCGTGTAATTGTGTTTATTCTTTGTGCGAAAGTTGTTGAATGGAATTTATGGTGTGTTTGTGTGATGAATTTTGTACCTCGGGATGTAATGAATGTAGGCGATTGGAAAATGTTGGTGACGGAGATTTCATGGTGTATGGTGTTTATTAGTGTAATTGCAAAGCGTTATTCTGTACGTTTGTCAGTGTGTGTGGCATGTAGAGTCCTGTGGGGAGACTGTCATGTTGTGTTAACATTATGGAACGGTCTGGAATTTTTGTGTGAAGAGTGTATGTGTTGACTATGTGTGTGCGTGCTGGAATTATGATTTTATGTCGAGTTGCTAATGTTTCGGGTAATGTTGTGTTTTGAATGGTATTAATTTGTGATGTTGTGTTTTCTGTTAAGAATGGAATTACTGTTTTATGTAGAATTATGTTCTGGTTTTTAAAATTAATGATTGCTTGAAATTTTGTGAGCAGGTCTCTCCCAATGATCATTTCAAATTCATTTTTCAGTTGGGACACTATGAATTTACCCTGAATTTTTGTGTTTTCGTCTATTGATAAATGAACGGTTGACAGACCATAGTTGGGGATAATCTGGTTTGTAATAGACTTTAGAATTATGTTGGATTTTTCGGGCCTCGATTTGACGTGACTGGAATCTATGAGTGAATGCGAAGCGCCTGTGCCGATCAACGCTTTAATTTTTTTGTTATTAATGTTAAGCATAATTAATAAATTATTTGTGTCGTTGAATGCCGGGATCAATACAGTAGTAGCCGCTTGAGAAAACGGCTGGGCGCCTACTCGTTTTTTGAATTGAACTAGCATGCCTTTGCTGTGTGCCCACGCTTTTCACATATCTGGCATGTTGGTGGAATCCAGCGGTTTGAATTATTGCCCCTGTTATTTTTATTATTATTGCTACCATTATTATTATTATTATTATTAAAACTTTGTTTTTTGAAATAAGGCCTACTTTGCTTGAAGGGACGATAGTTCGACTGGTATCGAGGCTTTTTGCCAAAATTAGTGCGCGTTTTATTTCGATTTTTGTTCTTACACTCGCGATTCCAATGGTTACCTTCACAGAATTTACACGGCGACGGTGGTTCTGAAACTACGTTTCTTTTTCGTCGCGATGTTACTTCTTGGAATTTTTGCTTGCATTCATTGTGCGAGTGCATAGCAGCACAATGTTTGCAAGGCGATGGCGGTTTTTGTGTGGATTCTACAGGCATGTCCGTCTTTTTTATTGCAAATATTGAACCTTGCGGTTCTGCGTTTTGAATATCTCTAAGGGCTGTGGCATAAGCTTGTGCCTCATCCAGGGTTTTAGGAAGTTTTATCTGAACCTGAGCCTTAATTGAATTAGGTAAAGATTTAATGAAGGCGTCTGTTGTTAATTTATCTACAAGGTTTTGTAAGGTTAGCAGTGGATTCTCTTGTGCTTTAAAGAGCAACGAAGTAAAAATATGTTTAATGCGATCAGAGAACGATTCAAGAGTTTCATCGGATTCTGATGTAGGCTGGTTGTAAAAGAACAATGGGCGTTTTTTCTTTTTTGAATCTGTTAATCAGATTTTCTATTGCCGTCTGATAGGTTAAAGAGACATTATTATTCGCGCATTGATTTTTAAAAGTATCAAAATAAATCTTCGCAGGACCAATCAATTTAAGAATCAAAATTTCTAATTTGTCCGCATCAGACCATCCCGACAGGACACTATAATTATTGAGTTGGTCGATGAAGCTGGTAACATCACTATTATGCGACCCATCAAATACCGGTAGATTGTTGATCATTTGAAGATTCCTTATGTTCACGGGATTTGGCATGTTGCATTTGTTCAAAAGATAAGCGATTGCCTCATCGGCAGATGTTTGCTGACTGTCAATTGTATAGGTAGCCATATTATTAATTTTCGCTAAGCGTTCTTTCAATACTAATAAATTACCGCCTACTGGGAGATTATGTTTTTTGAGTTCTTTGATGATATCGGCTCTTTTCATAAAATGAAAAAAGTCGACAAGATTTGAAATGTAAAAAAAGAATTGATTGTAAAAATGAAATATAAATAAGTAACGAAATAAATATATGTAAATTTGTAAAACTGAAAGAAATTACTTACCTTTATCTTCGAAAATGTTGAAGCTGAAGCGGGATTCTCAAACGCTGCCACCAATATAATGGGTTGTTGAGGAGAGAAATTAGGTTTGATTAAATGAACGAGATATGCTGACACTAATATAATGTAGAAAAGTTTACACTAGCTGCACTGGACTTTATAATGAAAATGATAGAATGAATGGTGAGACACGATGCGACGACTGATGTATGGTTGTATGTGATAGATCCCTTTAGATAGATTCCCACTGGCTTATATACACAGGTTCTCCCACTCTAGCCTGCCTAAGTCAGAGACTAGTCTCTGTTAACCAGAGAGGGTCTCTCTTCTCTCTGCTGTGGTTGCATTCTCTTTGCTGTGGATGGGTGCTATTACATTCATGTTACCTCGTTGCTGAAAGCTGCAGACACCTGGATCTGTAAGAATAAATAAATGAAATTGGCAAAATAATGAGATAGGCAAAATAATGAGATTGGCAAAATAATGAGATTGGCTGATCGTAAAGGAACTTCTAATTCGCAACAATTATTACACTTGAGATTCATAGATATCACAGAATTTGAGATTCATTTTTTTCAGAAATAGCAACCATTAAACCATCAAATTTCTCAAATGAAAATTACATTAAGCCCTAATTACATTGTAAATCCATTGACATACAAGGGATTTTTTACCTTTTTTTTTAATTCGATCAACATCTCCTACTTTATTCACAAATTACCATTACTATTACACTTTTTGTTGATACTTTGGCAACAGTAAATTTAATTAAAAAGTGGATGGCAAATAACAAATAGTAAATTTATTTATCAAATATATTTAATTCACTTTTTATATTGGTATAATAATACTAGCAGTTCCTCCTTGTTAACTTAGTGATAATCCAATGATAACATTTCTTGAACTGGCAGTAACAAACTTATACTATTACCTTTAACATAGAAATGAGAATTACCTTAGCTTTTATGATACTACAGTTATTAATAAATTTATGTTCAGATGTGCTACTCTTAGATTTTTTTTCTTCCTAGGAGCTTCTACAGCTCACGGTCTGGTGATGGACATTGTTACGTTCTCTGTTCTCTGTAATGAGAGAACACTGTCCGGAGGCCGGCATTGCACTGAGAAGGCTCCGGACGCCAATGATCTTAGATGTTGACGCGCCTTTAATTAAAAAAAAAAAAAGTTATATATGGTTAAATAAAGCTATAATTATGATTCACTTTTTCTCAGACTTCATAATACTGAACAAAAGTATTATCAAGTAAACATTTTGGTCGTCAAGATAGGGGTTCTTACCTAGAAATTATTAGTTATGAACTAATTTTAATTTTACTTAGCACGAGAGAAGAATTTTGTTTTACATATGTAAAAAATTTATGTTTGTTTAGTGTCTACTTACTACTCATGCAACTATTCAATCTGTTTACAACAAAAGGTTTTAACCATTAAATAAAGTTTTTAAGCATTTAAAAACATTTATTTTCCATAAACACCAGTTAATGTTTTTTAGTAAAAAAACCCTTCATTCGCCTCTTATAACCTCCTTCTCCCTCTGCTCTATATTCCCACTGCTTCCTACATACACTACATCTCCCTTCTTTTCAAAAAAAAAAATATTTTATTTATTATTATTTCAAACAGAAGAAACAAATGGTTAAATGTTTCATCGCCTGATCATACTCCCGCCCTGTTAATTGATCTAAATCTGCCCTAGGCTTTAATTTAGTCCTATCCCTAAGGTTTCTTCTTTCAACAGTATCCTCTTTCTCTAATTTAGCCCTATCCGTAAGGCTTCTTGTTCCAGTATCCTTTTCCTCTATCTCCTTAAAATCTTCTTCCCATTTCCGAAAGAAAATTGAATTTCTTTTGTAATGCACTCCTTCAGGGGACTTTACTGTGATGGCTGAACCATTTTTGAAACTACTGTGTACTTTTGTTCCTCAAAATGAGGATCAAGCTTACTCCCTTTCTTTTCGTTTTTTTCAACACTTCATCTCCTACTTCGATGTCATTTGGTTTAGACCTTCTCTTTGTATCACTGTATGCTTTTCCTTTAAATTTGTTTAATAGGTCTCTATCACTTACTTCTTGCAAAGGCTTCCTAATTGGCATAAAAAATGGTATTTCATCTCTCAGGCGTCTCCCAAAGTATAATTCCGCTGGTGAAACTCCAGTCACAACATGTGATGTTATCCTATATTGAAATAAATAGTTTCTTAATGCTTCTCTCCACGCTGTGCCTTTATTTTCTGTCTGCGTAATAATTAAAGTTTTCAATAATTGTTCTGATGTTCTACTTCGCCATTTGCTTGCGGCCAATATGCTGTCGTATGCTTTACTTGTATGTTGTTATCTTGAAAAGAACTCTGCTGTAAAATGTATCCCATTATCTGCGATAATTGTTTCTGGTAAACCATACGTTGAGAACATTTCTTGTAACATGCTAACTGTTTTGTCAGCGGTAATACTGCTTGTAACCTCCACCTCAACAAACGGCTAAAATAGTCTGCTACTACAAATAAGTAGTGTCCTGATTTTTCTGGACCACAGTAATCTATAGCGACAATCTGCCAAGGTCTTTTCGGCAATTTTGTTCTTTTCATGGGATCCGGCAAATTTTTGGTCGCAGTAATTTGTCATCCTTTACAGGTTTTCACTCTTTTTTCTGCTTGCGAGTCGATGCCTGGCCACCAAACTTTACTTCTCAACTTCTGCTTCATCTTGTAAATACCAGGATGTCCTTCGTGAACAAGATCTAGAACATGCCTTCTGAGACTTCGAGGAATAACAATTCTGCCACTTAATAAGATTCCATCTATTTCACTCAACTCACCTTCAATGCACTGATATGCTTTATAATTATGAACCCAGTTTCCAGTTAAAAGGCTTTTCCTAACCTCTTGGGTTTCCTCATCCTTATTCGACTCTACTTCAATATCTTCAATTGCCAAAGCTTTAGGAGTTGAAAATTCGACAAGTAAATGGGTTGGTAATTTCTTCTATATGGTTGGTAAATAGGTTTTGGTTGGTCAGATTATGGTTGGTAAATAGTAGGTTTTGGTTGGTTTGGTTTGGTTGGTTAGGGTCTAAATGTATGTGTACAGTTACATCTTTCAATTTAGATTTTTCTACTTTTTTACATGTAACGTCATTAATATTCAAACCTAATGTGGGTCGCATAATAGTGATGTTACCTGCTTCATCGACCAACTCAATAATATAGTGTCCTGTCGGGATGGTCTGATGCGGACAAATTAGAAATTTTGATTCTTAAATTGACTGGTCCCGCAAAGATTTATTTTGATACTTTTAGAAATCAATGCGCGAATAATAATGTCTCTTTAACCTATCAGACGGCAATAGAAAATCTGATTAACAGATTCAAAACAGAAAACTCCCAGTTTTTCAGACACATTTTTGCCAAGTATTGGTGCTCCCTTTTCCTTAATTACATATACCTCCTCCGTTACTTTTGCTATAACATTTAATGATTTAAAGGTGCCGTAAGGATGTAGCTTTATCGCATTTGTATATAAATGCTCTACTTTATCAAATTTGGCTTTTTTCTTATTAAACATGCAAAAGTCCATTCATCTATTACTGAGCAACTCGCTCCTGAATCTATATCCATTATAAGAGGAATACCTCCAAATAAAGTGGGTATACTTACATTATCACCACTCCAATTTTTAATGCTAAAACATGAATGCGGAGTAGATTCTTCACTCTTCTCCAATGTTCTTATCCACGCTTTGCTGGAAATGTGTTTCCTTTTAGTGTCTTGTTTGCCTTCTTTCTTCATATTAGTTTTACAACACTTGGAAAAATGCCCAATCAACTTGCATTTATTACAAACTTTGTTAATCGCTAGGCAGTTAGGATCCTTACTAAAATGACCGTAACCTCCACATCGATAACACAAACCATTCTTTTTCCATTGCACGAGAGTATCTTAAGAAGAAATAAATATAGAATAGAAATAAATATTCTTACTCGGTGGACCAATGGTTCACTTCTAATTTTAGGGGACTCTTCAGCCATTGTCTGAGTTTGAGTATTTGTTATCGCCATCTGCTTGGCTACTGTAAGTGCCTGTTTTGTAGAACTCGGAATTTTGCTATAAAATTCTTTTCTCGATCTAAAGAATTGCATGTGCCACACACAATTGCTCTTTAACCCTTTCATCATACGTTGACCCAAAGTCACATAAATTAGCTTGCCGTCGTAAACGTGCAACATATTGAGGTACTGTTTCTTCAGGGCTTTGTTGCATTTCACTGAATATACTATGTTCGTAGAGTGAATTAGTATCGCTCATAAAATGTTTGTTAAATTCCCCAATTAATTTATTATATTTTCTTTTTTGTAATTCAGCTGTGGTTTCATAGCATACTGCCAAAAAATCTGCTGGAAACGAGTAGTATAGATCTTGTAAAGCCAAACCTCCATAATTTAGTAATTTATGTTTTATCTTATTATAATCTGTAACTCTTTGAGCAGCTATATAAATTTCGAATGCTCTGTACCAACGTGACCAATCCACACCATCCATATCATCGTTAACCTTTAATGGGCCTACATTAAATCTGCCATTTTTTTTTTTAAGTTGAATTAAATTAAATCTTGAATTAAAATATTTTTCTCTCGTTGCCAATTGTAATGTTCTACTTACTACTCATGTAACTATTCAAACTGTTACAACAAAAGGATTTAACCATTAAATAAAGTTTTTAAGCATTTTCCATAACCACCAGTTAATGTTTTTTAGTAAAAAAACCCTTCATTCCCCTCTTATAACCTCCTTCTCCCGCTGCTCTATATTCCCACTGCTTCCTACATACACTACATAAGCACACAGTTTGTAACATAAGAAGACGATATGTGGTACATATTTTTAAAATAAACATTAGGAAAAAAGAATCGGATAATTTTGGGGAAAGGAAAAAGGATGGTGAAAAGGAACGAAGGAAAGAAAGAGAGCACCAGGATATGCAACTATTAAAGGAGTGTTCGGAAGAGAGATTGCAGGAATACCAATTCAAGATCATCCACCGGAAGGGAAGACTCCATGGCAATGCTGACGCTCTTTCAAGACGGCCTTGCAACACGGATTGCAAGCACTGTAGCAAGATAGAACTGAAGGAGCAGGGACAATGCAAAAGAACTACGGTCTTACCACTAGAAGAATGGAGCCCTGAAGTGATTAGGGAAGAACAACTTAAAGATAAGGACATCGGACCAGTGCTCAAGATTAAAGAAGATGGGTCAAGACCGGACTGGAAAGACATTGCACCTAGCAGTCGGGATGTGAAATGCTACTGCGCGCAAAGGGATTCGCTTACCGTTAAAGATGGCGTATTGCTGCGGATCTGGGAAAGCGCAGATGGCAAAGACAAAAGGAATCAGGTAATTCTACCTGCATCGAAGAGGGAAGAAGTGTTAGCGGAAGTGCACGGAGGCATTACTGGCGGCCATTTCGGAGTAAAGAAGACATTGGAAAAGTTGAGGCAGCGGTTCTATTGGGTAGGCCACCAAGATGTTGAAGATTGGTGCCGGCGATGCACGGAATGTGTAGCGAGCAAAGGACCCAGAAGTAGATACCGTGGCGCTATGACAGTACAATGTTGGAGCACCGTTCGAAAGAATAGCTATAGATATAGCCGGCCCCTTCTCAAAATCTAAGAGGGAAAATCGCTATATACTAGTTGCGGCGGACTACTTTAGCAAGTGGACGGAGGCGTATGCTTTGCCAACCCAGGACGCATCAGCTGTAGTAAATACACAGCGGACACAATCAACACCTTTGCTGCGACATCGACTAGTGGAGTAGAAAGGAGAGAGCTAAATTTTGCGTATATATAGAGGGAGCTCGTGCTTCCTCTACTAACAGTTACATCAGCTCTCTCCACTCGTCGTCGTCGCAGCAAAGGTGTTGATTGTGTCTTCCGCCAACCCCTGCCGCCCGTCCGCCACTTACTTTCATGAAAAGGTATTTAAAGCAGTGTTTAAAGTGTAAACGAAAAATTTATATATTTTTCTCGTTTTTATTCATTAAGATTTAAACTTTGCATAGCATGTCAAACAAAAGTTGCATTTGTGAGGATACACAAGACTTAGAATGCCCAAAGTGCGCAGCTACAGCTAAAATGCTAAAAGTGCTACAGCTCCTGCCAAGTATCGGGGACGAGGCAGATGCAACTCCTCCTCCAGTGAAACGACCTCGAGTGGAAATGATGAAACGAGGCCTTTTCGCTCTATGGAGTTTACTGAAGGCGGAGTTATTTCTGAGAAACTTGAAGCTAGTTCAGATAGCGGATGGTTTGCAGGAGACATCGATCTGTCTGATGGAGTCTACGAGCCAGACATCCGGAATATGGGCGTCTACTGCGAAAGTTTTCCCCAATTCGACGCTCTTGTTCTCATCCGTCCATTCCACAGAGACAAAGGTTTGTTTTTCCTTACCTCCTGGAATGCTCGTGTTCATTAACGTTACGGCCTCCGCTTTCTAGACCCTACCGTCACTCCTGATAACCTTGCCCGATTTTGAAGGGCTCTCTCTCATTGCCATCCCCTGCCTTCTCATTCACGTCCATTTATTATAAACGGGCCCGATTCATGGACCGAAACCCTTTAGTCATAAGAGGTAAATACAAATATAAAAACAAAATAAAATTTAATAAATACTATATACAATATTTACAATGGGCGAAAACCGAATTGGTCCCGCCCTCGCTCTGAAAAGAGCGGTTGGTGCCACCGTACCCCCTAATATTTACAAGTCTCCCTTCGGCCCGGTCAAATATTGACCAGTTACCGGCCACGGCGGCGTGGACGCAGGAGATCCATCATTGCACTTATTAATGAGAGCAAAACAAACGCGTTTTGAGCAAATTGATAAATTCGATTTTAAGCGCCTATGCAGCAATTAACATGTATCTGTGAGGGCACGGGGACGTTTTATAAAATATTATTTTTATTAATGATTTTACACAAAATTTAAAATAGGGTTACAATCAGTTGTTGTGGTTGGTTTCGCAGAGCCGGAAAGCATCAGAGATATTTTCCGTGAAAGCCTGCTTCTTTTTGTGGTCATCGACCGGTTTCGGCCATCATCAGGATGTTTTGTTAAACAGTGTAATAACATAGACTTGCACAGAGCAAATACACTTGATACAGTGTATCATGTATATATGTTATTACACTGTTTAATAAAAACATCCTGATGATGGGCGAACGCCCGAAACCGGTCGATGACCACAAAAAGAAGCAGGCTATCACGGAAAATATCTCTGATGTTACAATCATCTTCGCCTTGAGGTTAGAAAAAAACAAAATGATTTAAATATAACATTGAAATAACACAAACAAAATTGGCATTATTATACAATACTAATTCTCAGTAAATATACTCTTTAATAATAGAAAAAAATCATTTTGTTACTTTACTATAACAATTTAAATAACATCTATGTAAAACAAAACCATATTCTTAGTAAATCTCACTTTTAATAAAACATAAGAAAAAAGAATATGTGCTTATTTTCTAAAGTTATACTTTTTCTCAGATGTTGCTGCTTCAATTATTCTTTTTTGTTCAGGTTTATTTAAGTAAGTTTAGAAACTATTACACAGTCCATTTCAAAATTAATTCGAATGGTCAATTCTGCCTGCTTTTGTGAGCTCAACAGGCATTTTATTTCTGCCCTCTCTCCAGGTTGCGTTCATGATTGAAAAAATGCGTTCTACCCAAGCATTTCCTACTATTTATTGAATTCCAGTAAGAAGAATTGTTTTAAAAATATTTACTATTCCCTATTTTTTCTGTTGTGCTGAACTCATTTTTGAGATTTTCTAAATTGCTATTCTGAATAAAAATTATTTCATCGTATAAAATAATAAAAGTCTTTATTTCCAATAAAAAAAAACATGTAATTACAATTCATTGTGACCTAATACAATCATGGTTTTTACAAACTGTCTGAGGAGTAGCTTTACTTAAATAAAATAACAAAAATAGATAAATAATAGAAATAAGTAATTATAGTAATTTAAAAAAAAGGGTACATAGATAGTGAGAACGAAAACAAAACACTAATGAAATCTCCACCAGAGGGTTATCAATGAAATCAGTAAATAAACAAAAATAACCGAAACAAAAACAAAAATGAATTCTTTATCAAAAGTTACCAATAACATTATACTATATTATAATCCACAAATTATAAATTAATAAAATGGCAATATAAGCAATAATTCAATTGCTGTATTAGAAAGTTCCGATACTGCCATGCATGCTTGCAATAGGTAATTAATTCGTCCCTGTTATTGGAATTTACATTCAATGCTCATTTAACATTAAATTTACATTTAATGCTCTTTAAATTCTATCGATGTTTATGAACTTTTATGCAAGCATCTTACCCTAGTCAAAAAGGGAAATTTACAGATAACATGGTAAACATCTTCATCATTACAATTACATATTATTTATATTGTAAAGTGAATACAAGTTTCTTTCTTTCAATTTCTTTTTAAAGTTATATTTATTTAGATTCAATAGCTCACTACCTTTTATCTTAAATGTCCAACTGACCATGGATGGTCCCACTTCACTGTAAACATAATAATTATTGTTGTACCACAAATGGAGTTCATCATTGAACTTCAATAAATGATACTTAGTATTTAATTTTTCCATAATTTTTTTAATTACAGTTGCCATTTTTAACTGGTGTTCATTACACTTATTTAATTTACATATATCAAACGTGAAAGATGATTTTTCCCATTCACTGTACCAAAACAGATTCTGTTTAATGATATTCATTGACTTTTAATATACAAGCAAATTTCAATTACATCTTTGAATTAAATATCGCATTGTTTTATATTTATGCCACCAAACATTTAATGGGACTGGTTTGAAAATCATATTTATGGATACACGACAAAGCATGTGTGTTATATGTCTCGTGCTCACGAAATAATTATCAATTTATAACCTACATAAAATTCACTTACCCTATAAATTTCTCTTTGCTGTAAAAAAAAATTGAAACTTTGCACCATCTTATGTAGTATTTTTTATAAAAACTGAAACTTATAATAACAGTTAAAAGAGAAAGTGATATGCGGTAATGGATTGTTAATGTTAAAAAAAAAACAAAAAATAATGGCTAAAAAAATAAAACCTCTCGGTTGGGAGCGTAGGTACGAACCCCACATCTGAAAGTTGTAGCAGATTGTATAAAAGAAAAAAAATCTTATTAAATAATAAGACAAACAACATAACATAAAAATACCAGGCAGGATTCCGGCGTGGATATTCTACCTTTGATAACCTTTTTATTCTTACCAATATTATAAATTTAAGGTTTTTAAGAAGACGCCAAAAAGTCTATTGTTTCTTCGTTGACTTGAAAGCTGCGTTCAACCGCATAAATCGAAGTGCGTTGTTTCTTAAGCTTTTTAATATTCGAGTTTCCTCCAAGTTTATCAATTGCCTTAAATCTCTTTATGCGGATTCATCTGCGGCTATTCGTGGTAAGAATGGGATTTTAGAATTTTTTCCCGTTGGTTCTGGGGTTAGACAGAGATGCGTTTTAAGTCCTATTTTGTTTTCTCGCTTTTTGGATGATCTTCCTGACGAGCTTGAGTGTGGAATCCGTATCGGAGGTGTAACCATTAATACTTTAATTTATGCGGACGACGTGGTTATTCTTGCCGAAAGCCCGGTTGCTTTACAAAGAAATATTAACATTTTGGCAAAATATTGTGATTTATGGAACCTTTCTCTGAATCTCAATAAATCAAAGATAATGGTGTTCCGGAGGGGTGGACGCTTATCCTCTTTGGAGAAGTGGTCTTTTAATGGACAACCTATTGAAGTTGTAAATACTTGTAAATACCTAGGCGTATATTTAACACCTGGCCTTTCCTTCAATAGACACTTTTTGGAGAAAGTATCCGCTGCAAAATATGCTCTTAATAGTCTTTGGTCTGGATTCATTTCGCAGAATTCGGTGCCTCTCTCGCACAAGTTTCACTTTTTTAATTCTGTTTGTCGGTCTCTGGTATCCTACGCTGCGCAAGTATGGGATTATCATTCTTGTGATTTGCTGGATAAATTTCAGCGTTTCTTTATTAAAAAATTATTCGCACTTCCTGCAGTTACCCCCAAATTACATTTTGCATTTGGAAACTGGCACTGACCCATTGGAATTGTATATTTTAAAACTTCATTTTAAATATTGTGTCAAGGTGTTAAACTGCCCATCTTATCGCCTTCCTCGGAAGCTTGCTGTCGAGACTATTAAATCCAATTCGTCTTGGTTCAGTAAGTGGATTGCTCTTTTCGATAAATATCTTGTCTCTTTTGACAGTTCTTTGGAAGCTATTTCATCCTGGGAGGGTCAGCTATGCAAGCTGCTTGATAAAATAAGACTTGGTCATTTGGAGGAGTTTGAGAGGCGTGCGCTTCAGTCCAACCGGTTAAAACTTTATGCTCAACTTAATCATAGAGCCAATCTTTGTAGCCTATCTTCAGATGGTTCAAAAGGATGGTCTCTCCGTGATTTGAGGTGGATTTTTAAATTAAGAGGAAAACTTTTCTATCTCAATCACGTTCCCTGGCTTGAAAAATAAGTTGAAATATGTTCCCTCTATAATTCCCGAAAAACTGAAGATATTTTTCATTTTTTGACTGAATGCTCCATACTCTTTAATCTCCGACTCCGGTATCTTGGACAGCGAGTTATATCTGGTCCTCTTCTCATCACCTTACTTAATAGTTCTGGCCCTGATGGTCGCTCCTTTGTCATGTTTGCGCGCCATGCCTGGACTTATGGTATGAATTAGTCCTTGAATTTAATTTTTAATTAAATTCCTTTGATCTTGTGAATTTACTTATTCTTTTTCTCCTTCTTCTTTACTTAGAAAATGTGATTTGTCTTTCGATGTAACTAGCTCAGTTATTATTGTCATCGTTTATTTTTTCCCATTACTCATTTGTTTGTTTCCTTTCCTGTTGTTTTTGCTGTAAAATTATGTTTTTTTATTTTTTTTAATTTTTATTCATATATATATATATATATCTTTTTACTGATTGGTTATATATCTATGGAATACATTATGATGGGAATAAATTATACTATTCTTGTATTAATTATGTATTATTTGTAAATTAATAATAATTTGTATTATTATTTTGAGTTACTTAAGTCTATTAGCATTTTTAAATCTTAATTATTATTAAATCAACTTATAGATTTATTTTCAATTTTTCCATCCTCGACTTTGGGTTCGACCCCGGCTGACGGATTACTCCAACCCGTAAAGTGTTATTATTCTTTTATATATATATATATATATAAAAGTAGTTTATGTTTTGTTTTTTTGCTCTTTTGTATATTTTCTTTTTGTAAATAAAGCACTATTATTATTATTATTATTATTATTAATATTATTATTATTATATAACATAAACATAAACATAAGGTGATCAACACGTTTCATAACCAATAACCACAAGAGTCAGAAAGCGAGTGTGTGAACAGGCAGAAAAGGCTCCAACATTCTGCGAGCTTTTCCTGTCCGCCTCAGGGGCAGCCTCGCGCTAACAAAATTACATAATGTATAATAAATACATATATTTTTTTTAAAATGCTATGAAGCAAATAAAAGTTGCCTACAATTGTTTAAAAATAATTCTGAAATATTAATTATAATAATTTTTAGTAATAGTTGTGTAAACTTTTAATTTTTTTTATTACGGAATTCAGCTCGAATTTTGTCCTCTTTAAATTTTTATTAAAAAAGAAATATTTATTTTAATTATTGTTTTCATTCAAATTAATACTAGTAATTTATATTTATATTTTTATATCTATATAAAGTGGAAAATGACGTGCCATGCTTCTTGAAGTGCTACATCATCAGACCCTTTGGCCGAGTCAAGCCTCTCTCGTGGTGTTCCGGTACCTTTTAACTTCTAAGTACACTGAATTCAGTAAGTAATAAGGTAAATTTAAGATATTTAAAATGATTTATGTTGCAATTTATAAAATGATCTGTGATGATTAATACGACATAAAAAGTTATTAATTTAATGTAGAAACTATATTATGAAAAATGTAATGAAATTGGGTCACTTAATTTCTGAATTAAATATGGCAAATGAAAATTATTCGAACTAGTTATTAATAAAATCATTAAATTAAATATATGATCTGGAACAAATATAATTTACTTTGCAATTTGTTAAGAGGTCTACAAATTATAGAATTATATAAGAATTTGAAGTTTTGAAGGAAGATTAAGAAAAAAATTGTGAAATTGGGAACACTGAATTACTCAATTAAATATGGCGTATAAAATTTATTAAGTTTTCATCATTCAAGATAAATGTAAATTTTAAAATTATACAAGGTTTGTTAGATCAGATGATGGATGCTCCATAAAAAAAATAATAAAACATTAATTCCTTAAATCATCCAATATGGTGATTATGTAATAAATTAATAAGATTTCAACTAAGTTTATTTTTGCTTAGTAATCTTGTTTGAATTTCTAAAAATCGGAAAAATATTGCTTTATTTCCATTATTTTTAAAGATTTTATGGATTTTGAATTCCGGACAATGTGCTAAGTAGAATTTTGTTTTTAAATGACATCCTTTCTCTAAAGTAGTTTTGGTTATCATTATTAACATAAACATAAGGTGATCAACACGTTTCATAACCAATAACCACAAGAGTCAGAAAGCGAGTGTGTGAAAAGGCACAAAAGGCTCGAACATTCTGCGAGCTTTTCCTGTCCGCCCAGGGGCAGCATCGCGCTAATAAAATTACATAAGTATCATATATATATAATGTGTATGTATATTTGTTTAGGAATTTTAATGTTTTTTGTAGCAAGAAATGATAGTTTAAAACACTGACTACTCTATTGTATTGTTAATACATATAGTAAATGATTCCTTCTGCTGTTAATTAAACATCTTATAGTCCGTTCCCTTCAATTTGTGTACTCCTTTTATTTCATCTATCAATGTCATCGTTTAAGAGATAACGATTTTTTTTTATTTAATACCTTAAACGCAAGCATAATTTTGAAAAATGATAAGATTTTACTAGATATTTAGGATAAATTTTCTTTACATCTCTATACAATAGGGCTCATTGCCTAACCCCTTTTGTAGAGTTTGTGAAATGGAGGAGGAATCACCCTTGCATCTAATGACGGATTGTTTGGGCAGTGAGGAGATTAGGTTTAGGACCTTCGGCCGATATAGGATATCGGTAGAGAATCTTAAGTTATGTCCTTTTAAGGTTTTGGTCCGATTTGTTCGGTCTGTGGTAAACCTTAGATGAGTAAAACCTGGGCCTGGACTTTTGTTCCAGACCCAGTAGTTGTTATTCTTTAGGGGTAGCTATATGGGCCCAGGGAGGCTTTGGATATAGTAGGGTTTCGCCCTCGCCTTCCTTGAATAATAATAGGATACATTTTCCTTATCAACTTACATATATTTATAAAATGCTTTCCTGAAAGCAACACGAATTAAAGATTAAGTAATGCACCAATGATACTGAAACTTACAAATAGTAAAGTTTTTATTTAAGACAAATCTTGTTACCTTTCAGCAAGCCATTTCTAAGTTAATAGTGGCTATTTGAATATATATTATTTTTTTTTTGTAATTGCATTTTTTGAATTTTAAAAATAACTACAAAGTATGCTTTCTTTGTATGGAGGTATTTTGAGTTCCATGCTGTTTGTGCGTGTGTGTCAATTATTAGTACTACAGCTCAATGGAAGCATAAAGTAAGAAATATGGGTAATTATGAGTAAGCGTGCCCCCAACATGGCGGAGCCGAACTACGTCACCTGTTTACTCCCACTCTTCCTACAGTCAGTAAGAATGATATCCATTATATCGAGAGTATCGGATTAGCCTTACATCTTCTCATTACGCTTATTGAAACTATTAACATAATCAATTCATTTATTCTTTTCGCTTCATAACAGTTTCCAGACCACCTTGCGATATGTTGCTCGGCGCGTGTCGTTTTTTTATTTGTAAGCGATCAACAGGATAAATGAGCTTCTATTTATTAATAGCAATTATTAAACAATTACAATTTATGGAATTTATTCTTAAATTAATATTATTCAATACATTTACAATTTCAATCTATTTTGGTTTTTTTATTGCATAGTTCCAGTTTAACACCTTCAGCTGAAACAAAGCTATAATTAGTAAAATTTCCATGAAACATCATAGAATTTAAACTTTATCATCTTTTTCATAATTAACATGCATACCATATAACATAAAATAGAAATACTTAAAGCGCAAAGCAAACATTTCTTTTTATTTTCAAAAAGGCGAAAACTTTAAATCACAGTAACATAGAAAAATAAACCAATATGTAATTAATCGGAAGAGTAAACGTAGCATTTGACTGTAGGAAGAGTGGTAGGAGGTGGGAGTGGGTAGTAAGTTAACTCAACTTCACTGCATCAACTTAAATTGCTGCATGCATTTATAATTTTTAAATTTACACAATATTTTATTTAAACTTCACTTATTGCTTAATTGTTTACTGTTTATTCGAGCTAAATAAATATTTGATTATTTCTTCCGTTAGGTACATTTCCATTCACATTGTTAAATGCAAACTATCACAACATTTCACAAAACACTTTAAAGACAAAGGGCTACCACCTCTCAAACACACTAGTAAATTCTCACTTGCGACTACAGAGAGTTGATTACTAGCGAGTGAATGTGAAATCAACTTCCATTACCACAACCTCAAGCAGATTTTTGGGGAAATCTAATTAAAGAAAAGAGACTTTTATATTTCTTAGTAGTGGACACTACCGAGTGGGAGGCCTTTTCTGAAAACATTGGCGAATAAATATTGGAAACGGTAGTGTTGAGAATTATAGCCGCTGTCGATGTATGGTTATTTATCGATTTGTTTTAATATTGGGAAAAAGAATATTCATTATTTTTCAGTATAAATGATTTCGCGGCTTGTGTTGTTTACCTTCTACTCTCATATTTGTTTTTTGTGTTTACTAATCTATATGTGCCTAATGTTTTTTTTGTTTACTTCATGCGCATAGTTTTATTGTTTAATTTGAGAATAAATTGTGTTTTTTTCCTTGTGTTTTATTTATATATGCCTATATTTTAGAGAACCCCTACAGGTAGTATCCATTGTATAAGGGGAAGTCTTTTGAATTCAAAAGTTCGATTATCCTTCAATGTTTAATTGAATAAATAATTTATATCAGAGATATTTTCCGTGATAGCCTGCTTCTTTTCGTAGTCATCGACCGGTTTCGGGCGTTCGCCCATCGTCAGGATGTTTTTGTTAGACTTGCACAGAGCAAATACAATTGATAGACTGGATTTTAAAAGTCTTTATTATGACAGAACTAGGTTAAGAGATAGAGGTTGCTATCTGAATGGGAAAACATATGCTCGGTCCTTTAAAGACGTTGTTCCCTTTTAAATGGAAACATCAATGAGTGGGGATGTATAACTACGTTTTTTGAAGGAGATTTTCCTTTGATAATTGTTTATCCGTACCATCTTGTTATTTCTATTTATATTTCTTATTATTTTTAATTTTTTAACAGGGCGAAATAACACGCAAGTGCCAGCCGTGGGCCACTATGGAATAGTTACTGATAAGAAATGACGGATTTGGCTTTTTCCTGAATTTTTTTTTTTTCACTTTTCTACGATTTTCTCCATAAAATCTTGGATTTCATTAAATTTGTTATACTAGCTATGAATGCAGAGACCTATCTTTTTTGTTTGAAACTTTTGTCCGAGAAAGTTCATTTAAAGAAGTTTTAAGCGTAGGTCACGTGTTCCTGAAAAAAGTCTTCTTTTTTTTAAATTTAGATTCTCCCAATGATATAAAATTGAAGACAAATATATTAAATAGTAAAAATCCTAAGTTTCAGGGCAATTTATCGATACAAAGTATCGATCGTAACTTTGTAAATTGGAATAAGAGAAAGTTGTGTGAGTGTTCTCACCAGATTTTTCATTTATTATTATTTTTGTTAGTAAACCAAAAAACCCTATGGCGCAACAGCCCATGAAGGGCCAAGGCTTGCCAGAGCGATTTGTATTGGGGGACGTGTGGTAAGCACGCCGCAGTTCCCACGCTGTTTAGTTCCGGCCCGTAGTAAACCAAGATTAAAGAAAATTGTTGGACCTGATTTAAAGAAAATCGTAAAAAACTACAAAATATTCATTCTGGATTATGACTTTTCCTGAAACTTGTTTTTTTTTTTTTTTTGGCAACTGATACGATTTCTCTTATATAACAGGAACAGCTATATAATAGTTCAAAATAGTACTTCAGACGGAAGCCTATACTGACTGTTCTCCCCTCAACATTCCTAAAATGAATTAATTAAACAATGTATTAAATAGAAATGATGGACTATATATGTAAAGTATATTAAGTAAAAAAAAATTCTGAAACGGTTTTCTCCAAAAATTATGAGAAGTGGAAAAAAACAATTCAGTAATATCTCACTTGACGGACTCAGATCGAAATCTTTGAGTCAGATTCGCTGGTGATATCTACTTAATGGAGTATCAAATTTGAGCTTCTTAGTTCTTTATTCACACTCACAGACACATCCACAAATAATATATTCGCTTGAAACTGTTTTTTTTCTCAAAAATTTAAAGGACCTTAAAATAATCATTTTCGTTCAAAATTTAATTTCGAGAATTTGACGACGATTTAAATAAGAGAAAATAAAAACATGGAGCCTCTATTTATGGAAAGAATTATGTAAACCACAAGTGAACTTAAAGCTCAATAATAACTTTCTTACTAACTTATTTCAAAATTAAATTTTGAAAAATTGTTAATGTTCTTCGTTATGGCAAAAAAAAAAAAAAAAGATGGATATTGAGTATCCAGAACATCTTGCATACTCAATTGTTACTTCCTCTTAAAAGCTTCCGCGCGCAGTCTAGTGGCTAGCGCAATCTTTTTGGTGCGAGAAATCCGGTTATGACACCCAGTTAAGGCTCAAACGGTTCGTCGAGAAATATGGGACGGTACAAATTAGTACTGAACGTGGTATGGAGGATAGAATAATGCTCAAGGCTGGTGTGGGATTGCCTAGGTGCACTTAAGGATATTAGTAGCCATAATAAAGTCTTCCTGGTTTGGGTACCTGGGCATTCGGGTCACCGAGGTAATGAGACGGCAGATCATTTGGCCCGGGAGGGTTCCATTGGAACATTTATAGGGCCGGAACCGTTCTGTGGTGTCTCAAGATGCCTCAGGAGTGCATCCATCAGGACATAGGTGGGCGACGATCAAGGGAATGGTGGGTTAAAACCCCAGGCCAGAGGCAGGCGAAAACGTTTATTTATTTTCACAGGCTAACTGCAGAATTACTCCAACTAGGCCGTGTGGCCATAAGGATGGCAGTTGGCGTTCTCACTGGCCATTGCAGACTTAATAAGCACATGCATCGCATGGGCCTGGCAATGGATAGCCTGTGTAGGTTTTGTCAGGAAGAAGAGGAAACAGCACTGCACGTGCTATGTCAGTGCAAGGGGCTAGTATGGCTGAGGTACCGCCTCCCCGGAGAAGAAAAGCTGGTGCCTGCAGGCCTTAGCCAGGGGCCCCTCTCGGGTCTATTACGTCTATTAAGGCAGACAGGACTCGAGAGGGTGCTCTAATTGACCACCTGGGGAGACCTCCCCAGACTCCACAGTTTGATGAAGGACAGGGCGGGGGCAGGGCCTCCAACTTAGGGGGTGCCACAATAGACCCACGGGGGTCGCGGTGGCGCAGGCTGAAGAGCCAATCCCCCCAAAGAATCTAATCTAAGCAGACAAGTCTCGAGAGTGTGCTCTAGTGTGGGTGCTCCTCGGACACGCAGGGGCTACCCCCTTGCAGCCAAAAGTCCATAGGGACATGGCTGAAGGTTGCCCTAGGCTGTGGGTGTCACAATGGACCCATGGGGGTCACAGTGGCTTAGGCTTGTAGCCACTCCCCCACAAAATCTTATCTAATCTAATCTAGATAACAAGGAATATCGAAGTAATTTTAGATAAGTAGTAACTGTTATTAGAGCAATAATATTAAATTGCGCTCTCTAAAGACAAAGTAAGCTTGAAAATAACCTTTTCTTAATTTTTATTTACACTATCTTATAGTATGAAACTGTGATCTTCATGCCCTTCTTCCAAGTTTTTTCATTGTTACTATTTAGATAAAGTAACCTCCAGATTTAAAGAGCCCAACTTTCAGATGCTGAATACGAGGAGAAGATCGGAAACAAATCCATAGAGAACGATCCAAAGGATTCAGCTAATTCTTTACAGCAAACAGTGAACAACGATCTTACCGAACTCGCCGGCTGCACTAATAATGAATTTGTATTCTATGTTTGTAATTTTAAAACTTCTTTTGAAAAAGGTCTGAATTTCCATTTAAAAAGTCACATTATTGGGGATCAGTGCAAATGCTTATTGTGTAAATGTAGGACAGGATCTGTTAAAGATATAAAGTAACATAAATCTGTTTATGCACCGTTTAAAGATTATCAATGTGATACGTGTAGTTTCACTATAAATTTTCGAAATTCAAAGTGAGACATAAAAAAGTGATGCATTTTGTTAGTATGTGACCAATGTTATTATCATACGTTTAGTAAAAACAGTTTTAGGAGACTATTAATATTATATCAAAGTGAGAAACCGTACGCCAGTCAACTATGTAATTATCGTGCAATGTATAATAGTAATTTAATATATAACCAAATAGACTATGGGATTTACAGAAAACCCACTTCTACTGACACCATAATGCCTCCCAGTTTCCACTATTCCACTCAACACAAACTAGCAGCCCTCAGACACCTAACTAACAGGCTAGAACCTATATTACTTACAGCGACTAACTACAAACAAGAACTCAACACCACACACCATAGCCACAAAAAACGGACACCCTGCTAGCGTTGTCAACAAATTATTAAGAAAAAACAGACTAAACCGCAACCAAGACGAAAACCCCACAACACCCAACATATTCGCCGGTTTCACATAGGGAAGAGGCTTGCAAACTGACAAACTTTTTCAAAATACTCTTGCGCAGAGGCAATATTGTAACCAATGAAGGTCTCCTGAGTTACGATTATTGCTAGTTGAAAACTTTTGTTTTCAAAATTCTAGACTTGAGAACAGCATTCAAAACAAACAATAAACTTATAAACAAAATATGCACACATACAGAAACAACCAGCCTGTATAACAAAAGTGGTATATACAAACTCTCTTGCCCTGAATGCAATTGCACGCACGTAGGCCAGAACGAAAGACGCCTCAAAGACAGGTTCAAATAACACCTACACTTATGCTAACCACCTTTCAAAGAACAACCACGAACCACAAAATATAGAAAAAACGATGGTCCTATTACACCAAGGCACAAAGGAAGCGAATGGACATTCTAGAAAAAATAGAAATATAAAAACACAAGACTATCTACAAAAACATAATTTTTTTTTTATGGCATTAGTTCTCTCGGCCATAGTCATTTCCGAACTTATGGATGAATCACTTCACCCCCTGCTCACAGCTAGAGTCATTCCGCCATCCCAAACAGCGTACTGCTACTACTCTACTATTACAAAACATTCACTCCAACTCATTCACGCTAATAAATACGCCTGTATTAATGTTTTGTTAAATAAGAAAGATTAATTATTAAGTATTAAGGCCATTGTGCCTATAAACATTATTCTTTCTCACTTGGTACTATATACATGAACTAAGTGGGGTGAAGTACTCGATATTCCTCACACCCCGTTATGCCTAAGGCTAAAATGTAACATTCATCCTAACACATCTACCCCATTAAATACAATCATCAAAATAAATACAGGCTATATAAAGCTATATTCCTAAACTTACTCCTCTCACCCCGTTATACCTAAATGTACAGTAACCTAGACCTAATTAAAGCTTTTTTTTACTCCTCAAATACGCTGTTATAGGATTAGATATTTGCGTTCTGTTTATTAATTTGGATTCTATGCTTTTCATATTTTTATTTTGCATTGTTTTATGAATTCCAGTATGATTTCTACAATTATCTCATCCGGCTTCGTTACAATGCATTTATAATAAAAGGATTCGCCATCTCCTTGGTTAATTTCTCTAGCATCTTACTTCTCTCCGCTTCATACCTGGGGCAAATCATAAAAATATGTTCTAGACTTTCAACCACCTGACATTGGGGCAACTACGTGTGCTCTCTACATTAATTTTGTGTAGGTACTCTTTACATATACCATGGTTTGTTCGTAGGCGACTTATAATGCGCACTATATTTTTTTGAGTTTTTTTGGATTGGGGGTTCACCAACCTCCGTGGCTCGCTTTGCTAGAAAGTCTGCCCTTTGATTTCATTCAATTCCCACGTGGGCTTTTATCCAAATCAACCTAATAGTTCTACCCTCCTCTTTCATTACATTTGACAATTCAATTATTTCTAATAAAATATAATTCATCTTAGCAGAGATTTTCAGATTTTGAAGTGCTGAAATGGCACTTTGACTGTGCGTTAAAATAACTGCATCTTTTATACATATTGATTTTAGGTATTTAGGAGCCATTAATATGGCCATCGTTTCGCAGGTGTAAATGCTAACTATATTTGGTAATGTAAACATTTTTTCAGTATTATTTTGCGAATCATATATGCTACATCAGTAGCATATATGTGCCGCTTCGAGGACAGAACTTTTACTCCCTCACTCACTCTCCTACCCTTATCCATTACATCCTCACCCTATTCCCTTCCTTCCTCCCCCATCCTCTCACCCTCTTCCTACCAACCCCTCTGCCAATATTCCTCTACCCCCTTCACTGTCATCCACTCAACCCCATCTTCCAGCTATCCCCTCTTCTGGATTTTTCCTGTACTCTAGTCCAGTTCGACGAGCTCTTCCACTAACCCTCTCCACGCTTGCCCTCCTTCACCGGATGTTTCCTATGTACTTGTCTAGTTGGATAAGCTCTTCCACTCTTCCCTCTACAGTGTGTTGAAAAATAATTTTTTTTACCTTACGTAAGCAAATTCGAACTGCAATTTTCTTTCTCAAAGGCCATTGTACTAACCACCCAACCAGAGGGGTGAATTGGCATAATTAGTTTTAATCAGATTTTTATATCTCGCCTGAATGATTCATCTTTCCCTGAGTATGTGTTATGTCCAGGGTTCATTGACCATTAGCGTGCATGTGTATGCATGTTTTTCACTGCAACAATGCTGTGTGTGTGAGATTTAAAGATATACTATGTCCAGGATTCATTGACCTTTGATGAGCAAAATGGAGATCACAATAATATGAAATAAAAGTATTGCTTATTAAGTGTTATATTTCATTTTCCCACGGAAACTGCTGACAAATTAAAAAACAATGCGATTTCTGCATTATTAAAGTTTTTTCCACTATCCTTCGATTAAAACATTTAAATTATACATGTATATATATATATATATATATATATATGATATATTATTATATATTTTATTATTACTTCAATTTACGCGTTATGCCTGGAGAAAAAAGCCGTGAGATATTAAAACACTAATTGCCTTGTTTTTATAAAATTTGTTCAACAAGCTCTAGATTATAGAAATAAAGCCAATCATTAAAACCTACAATTTCATAATTAATAATTATAATAAAATAAAATAGTAATTTTCTTTGTTATATGTAATTTTGCTTTTCTTTTTATGTATACATTAATAAGCAAACTCTGGCAGACGGCTTCATGCCATGGTATACGTAATACTTTTCTTCTTTTTTTTTGCGCATCGACAACTTAGGTCATTAACGCCGAAGTAGTTCTTTAGGACCACTCGAGCTGGGATGGCGCTTTCTTTCTCCCCACGATATCCATCGCAGCTTCCATTAGAAGTAGCATGGAACCAGGGGATACTGTAGCATGATTGCCGTCTCCTCCTCACTTAGGAGCCAGGCGAAGCCATCGAAGCCATCGACGGGGGGGGGGAGGAGAACTGACAATGACGCGTGACGCCATCCTCTTCCTTTCTCACCTGAGGGGGGATACCAGAATGGTAGCATTATAGCCACCCCCTGCCGCACTTTGTTTTGCCTCAATTTTACCTATCAACTATCGCGTATTAACATGATATGAAATCTATGTACTAGTAGTGTTTACACGCCCTGCAAACGTATTTTCCACATCATCTCTACTAAAAGTTATATTAAAAGTGTTATTTGTTTCAGATGTGGGTGGAGTACTCTTTTAAAGGTTCTACCACCCTCTAAAATGAACTAAATAACCTAGTAAGCTACAACTAAAGAGACTAGAATTGGGGGTGAAGTACTTCTATAAAAAATTCCTTGCACCCCCCAGATAAAATTCTAACTTAAAAACATTCACACCAACACCCAAGCCAATAAGTACTTTCATGCTAATAAATACACTTACGCTAATAAATATACCCACGCTATTAGATACACTCACGCTAATAAATACATTCACACTAATAAATACATTCACCTTATATCCATTCATTCTATGGGGAGGTACTCGATACTCCATTCCCCAAATAAATAAAAACCTAACCTACCTTACTTAAATCTTATTGAATGGGTTTATATTCTTTAAAAAGGCAAATGACCCTTTAGTGTATGAAGAACCCTCTTTCAAGATCGCGCGCAAATCATGTGGCAAGCCTACTCGTTGTCTATGTATCCGCAGAGCCTGACACCCTTCCAGTACATGTGCCACAGTTATTCTCTCCCTACAAAGAGGGCATCTAGGTCGCCTTTCACCTACCAGGAAATGCTCATGTGTTATCCGCGTATGTCCAATCCTGAGCCTCGTAAGTATAACAGATTCCCGCCGCGGGAGGTTCTCGACCGAAACAGCTCGTACGTATGGCTTTATTTCTCTTAGTTTGTCATTGCTGATGTTCCAATGTATTTGCCATTTTCTAATCACAGAGGTTTTCATAAAAGTTTGCATGTCAGTAGGGCGCACGGCGCAGATTATGTCTACATTATCAGCGGCAGCACTTTTTGCCGCCAAATCAGCTTTCTCATTGCCAGACACACCAATGTGGCTTGGCACCCATACAAATATTACCTCTTGATTTCGTGTACGTAACTGAAGCAGTGTTTCATAAATATTTATAACCATAGGATCAGTCGAGAACTTGTCTCGGAGAGCCTGTATTGCGCTTAAGGAATCTGTTAATACCAATGCCTTTCTGTAGTTGCTGTCGATGGTCAGTTTCAATCCCTGCCAGATTGCGTAAATTTCTACCGTGTATACGGTAGCATAGTGAGGGAGTGTCCAAGTCATGGTAACTCCTTCAGTGTAAATAGCGCAACCTACGCCGTCGTCTATCTTTGAACCATCTGTGAAGATGGGTCGGTAGTCCATGTGGCTATTTAATATTTCTAAAAGTTTTCCTCTATAAACTACCGAAGGCGTTTCATCTTTTTTGAATATTGACAGGTCTAAACGGACACATGCGGGATTTAGCAACCAAGGTGGAAAAGGAGCAGTGCCCCAAGGTTCCACTGGTCCCAATTCTAAGCGTTCTGCTTCTAGGAAGCTTTTAGCTCGAATTCCGTAGGGCCGCGTCCGCGTAATTTGCTCTTGGTATTCTTCATAGCTCGGGCTCTCAAATATGGTTTTAAACATTGGATGTGTCGGTTTTCCCCATATTCCGGCGAAATAGGTCAAGGTTAACTGCTCCCTCTTAAGTTGTGGGGGGAGAAATCCCGACTCTGCGTAGAGGCTCTGAAGAGGACTTGTGCGGAAGGCGCCTGTAATTAGTCTGATTCCTTCATTATAAATTTTGTCCAATATCCTAAGACGTGACTTACGCGCGGAATTATATACTGGTGCTCCATAATCTAATTTGGAACGGGTGAGACAAATGAAAATGCGTTCCAGAATTTTTCGCTCCGTTCCCCACTTGTAACTTCCTAGAAATTTGAATATGTCGAGGGTTCTTTTTGCTTTGGTGTATGTTAATTCTAAATGTTCCTGCCAACTTAGTTTACAGTCAAATGTGGGGCCTAGAAACCGTACGCTTTCTTTATACTCTATCGGTATGCCGTCTAAATATAAAACGGGTGGGTCATGTTCATGTCTCAGACGACAGAAATGAAGGCACACTGTTTTTTGTCTTGAGAATTTAAAACCGTTTCTAGAAGCCTCACTTGCCACCTTGTCTATAGACTGTTGAAGAGTTGTTCCGACCTCATTTAGATTATCACCAGATAGATAGATGGCGAGGTCGTCAACGTATAACGATACTTGAGTAGGTTCCTCTATAATTTCGGCTAGAAGTTAACCGCCACTAGGAACAACGTTACACTAAGAATCGACCCCTGAGGTACGAGGTGTGTAAATTAAGTAATGAGACTGATTTTCTAGTGTTCGATCTGGCAACACTGGAGACGCGGCGCATGCGTGTTACGGCAAGTAAACATCTGATACACGTCCAGTGCAAATTTGAAAATGCTAGAGTTGTTGCACTGTCCGTAGTGACTTTTTTTGTGAGCAAGGTTTTTTCAGTGCGTTTTAAAAGTGAGTGACATCAATTACGAGCAACGTATTCCATTTTCTAATGTATAGGGGTCTGATAATACTGACCCCAGACGCACGCGGAACCTCCGTGATTTCAGGAATTCGTCTAAGAACCTTGCAAATTCCCTCTTGGTCCCCACTCATGGCACTTCCGCAAAATCGCATGTCTCCAGGTAGTATCATATGCCTTTTCAAGATCGAAAAACACGGCCAGTACGTGCTGTCTACGCATAAAGGCGTTCTGTATGTATGTTTCTAAACTACACATCTGATCTAAGGTTGAGCGATATCTGCGGAATCCTGCTTAATACTGGCTGTAAAGTCCTCTTGACTCGAGTATGTATACTAGCCTATAATTCACTACAGCTTCGAGGACTTTTCTCAAGCAGGTGGTCGAAGAGATAGGTCTATAGCTTGAGGTATCACTGGGGTCTTTGCCTTCTTTTAGTATCGGAACAATGAGGGATTCCCGCCAAACATCAGGGTACTGACCGTTCTCCCATATGTGATTATACAGATTGAGAAGTTGTTCCTTCCCTGACATAAGTTTTTTAACATTGCATAAGGGTTGCCGTCCACGCCTGGCGTGGAGTCCCTGGTTTTCTTTAATGCGTTTTCAAGTTCTGGCACAGTTAGCGGAGAATTATACACCTTACTAGTGGCGGTATCAAAATCAAGGGACTGGAGCTCCAACTCAATTTTGCGCCGGATAAATTCAGCTGAGTATGCCTGACTTCCCGACATTTCTGAGAAGTGTTAGGCAAAGCACTCGGCTACATCCTGTGGCTCAGTTAAAGGTACGTTATTTATTAGAAGGACTGGTATTGATGGAATATTGCGTCGACCAGAGAGGGTTTTTATCTTATTCCATACTTCTTTTAGTGTCGTCGACGTCGAAATTCCCGAAACATAGGAAGCAAGGGTTTCTTTCTTTGCTTTTCTTATGATGTACCTCTCTCTGGCTCTTAATCTTTTGAAAGCTGTCAAATTTTCTATTGTTGGGTACCTTTTAAGTTTATTAAAAGCCCGCTTTTTCGCTTGGTTGGCAAGCTTGCACTCAAGAGTCCACCACGGAACCGGAGGTCTTGGAATTCTACCGCCTACTTTTGGTATAGTACCCTCAGCGGCATCTACTAAAGCCTTCGTAAGCAAGGTTGCGTCAAGACGATTAACATCTCCTGTGGGCGGAGGCATACTACTTTAACAGTGAAAGCTGGCCAATTTGCCCTTCTCATATCATACTTTTTGGGCATAATATAATCTGCTCTGGAGATGGAGCTCTTTACTATTATTGGGTAGTGGTCACTATGGTACAGGTCATTGGTTGTTGTCCATTCTAATTGAGTCGCTAAAGTAGGTGTTGCAATAGTGAGATCAATAGCACTAAAAGTACCTGAATGTGCTTTAAAATGTGTAGAGGCACCGTTATTAAGAAGCATTAAGTTAGCATTATCAACTATCTCCTCTAGAGCCTTTCCCCGGGCATCGCTTTTGCCTGAGCCCCACCAAGTGTTGTGCGAGTTAAAGTCTCCCATTAATAACACCGGTGCAGGCAGTTAAGAGAGGAGTTTCTTCAGGTCCTTTTTCCGCCAATAAATATCTGGTAGGTAAATGCTTACTAAGGTGACCTGTAGCGGTGCTTCCAGGCGCACGGCCACAACTTGTAAATTTGTATTAAGCATTAGCCTCATGCTAGTTACATTGTTTCTAATGCAGACAGCCACTCCTCCATGCGCCCTTCCACCTGGGGCAGGGTTGTACCTCCTTATTGTACATTTTGTATCCGGGAACCTGAATTGTATGTCCCGGACGTAACTTTGTCTCTTGGAGGCATCCACCAAATGGCCGGTATTCCGCTACCATGCGGCGAAGTCCTTCTATATTATTAATAAAGCCCCGCAAGTTCCATTGGATTAAAAACTCAGTCATTTTAGCGACTTATTACAGTTACCACTTCGGGCATGATTTTTCACGTCGTAAATTGACATATTCAAGCGATATTTTTAAATATATATAAAAGTTACCCAATTTTTTAGTATCTACAAACTTGTCTAAAAACTTGTGTGTAGTCCTTAAAAATTATATAACCACCATAAAAATCATTGTGGTATAAATTGCTATTCACGGTTATTTGTTAAATAACAGGTCTTATTCTGTGGCGTTCTTACTAGTTTTTCTTTTTGTCCGCCCTTTTCTTTTACGTGTTGAGGGGCGATCTGATAATCCACCCCCTTCCGACTCGGAGGCATCTAAATCCGTCCCTAGTAATTGCCATTGTTTGCGCGGGGAACGGAGATTATAAGAAGTGGATGTGGAGGCTGGAGAGCTTCCATCTTCCTTACAAATGTTGCTCCTTTGAGCTTTGGTCTGTTCTGGTAACAGTTTTGATTTTTGATTTCTCCTCTTTGGTAGCGGGCAAGGTAGTTTAACTACCTGCCAAGCATCCTGTGAAGAGGCAGAAATTTCTTTTGGCGGTATTAAGCCCGCCTTATTTGAATTATCCCCACTGACTGTGGGAGTAGCTGCCAACCATGGGGCCGGCATTGACGGGCTTACACCCATCAATTTATTTGGGTCCCCACTGGTTGTGGGGATTATTGAAGCCAGCTCCTTGGCCGGCGATGCTCCATTAAGAGCAGTATGTACGTGTGGTGGGTGATCTCCCACCTTATTCATATTTCCCCTTAAAGCCGGGGATGAGTTCGCCATAAATTGGTATGCCAATGAGTTTGCTTTATCAGCAAAAGTCACAGACGGTGCCACATAATATTTGATCTCAACAATCGTCCTAACTTCGGGATAAGACAAATGTTGAAGAGATTTTAATTCTGGATCTCTTTCTCTTTCAATAATATTGGACACACGTTTGATTTAGCATTGTGGTCACCCCCACAGTTTATGCATTTTATAGGCGGGCTATATTCCCCTTCGTGTCTGGTTTTTCCGCAAACACACAATTCTTCTACTGCTTTGCACTGCTGTGATGTATGTCCAATCGCTGGCACTTGTAACAGCGCATGGGCGAAGGGACATAGGGGCGGACTTTGAGCTTATAGAAAGCAGCCTCAATTTCTGTAGGCGGAATTGGTCTGTTAAATGTAAGAACCCGAGAGGCAGTGTCAATTACACATTCACCCTGCCTTCTCTTAATCCTTCGTACATCAGTTACACCTTCGGGTGCCAATCCTTCCTTAATATCATCGAGGGCAATGTTTAGGAAATCTCTGCATGTTATAACACCCTGGGATGAATTCAATCTCTTATGTGGAGCTGCTTCGATATCCATATCTCCGATATTCTTTAAGGCCAGTATTGCTGTTGCTTGACTGGGAGTCGCAGCTTCAATACAAATTGAGCCATCCCCTAGCTTTTTTATACTTTTTGTCTTACCTAGCGTATTTTTAAATTAATGCACTCAATTTAAAGGAACAGCTAGTGCTAAAGCTTCCTTCTTTCTTTTTTTAGAGTGAAAAAACGGGCCCAGTTGTCCTGTTCAAAGTTCAGAAACTGTATTATCTCCGTCTTCTTTCCAATGTTGCCTCCCTTTGCTTTCTTCCTCAGCTGCAACATTGGCTGAATTAAGAGCCACTGCTGACGTAATTTCCTTGTCCTTGCCAGGGTCTAAGCCAGTTAATCCGTGTCCGAAAGATGATTAAGAATGGTTGGGGAGAGGGGTTTGGGGTGGAGGAGGAGAGTGGTAGATTGGTTAAGGGTTTGGGAAGTAGGGTTTAAATCATGTATGATTTTGGTTTGTTCAGGATCCATGCAGTTCCCACGTATCGGGACGAACTAAACATCACCCACCGGCAGAGCGCCCTTACCAGAGGGAGGGCCTGCTTACGCACTGAGTTCGGCCTGGTTCTCAGTGGGCTGATTCAGTGGGCCGATACCCCCGCCCACAAACCTCCCGGCTCGCTCACCTGGATTTAGGGGTTCAAATAATTGTGTGCGTTCGTGTATGTATGAGTGATGTTCAATGCGGCGTGGTATTGAGCTAGAGTTCCGAGGGTTTGCTAAGCCCATACGGTTGTAAGCCAACCGTCCCTGCGTAGTCCTTTAGTCGCCTCTTACGACATCCTGGACAGGAGCAGGCCTATTCTGTCCCCGGTCCTGCAGGGG
Organism: Triatoma infestans; assembly: GCA_011037195.1. NCBI lineage: Eukaryota > Metazoa > Arthropoda > Insecta > Hemiptera > Reduviidae > Triatoma > Triatoma infestans. The sequence goes on from JAAEAF010003542.1 coordinate 64,402, forward strand.
CATACACGTAATACCTATTTACTTATTTTTTTTGTATGTAATATTTTCTTTTAAATAAAGTGTATTATTATTATTATTATTATTATTATTATTATTATTATTATTATTATTATTATTATTATTATTATTATTAGAACACTAGTGTGATCTAGTAAGAGTGATGTCACAGTTGTCTTATATAAAAGTGCAACGTCAGTTATTATATCTGCATTGCTTGTTTATCAGTTCGTCATTGAATATAAACATATACTGCACTAAAACATGCTTAAGTTAGCGTGTGGCAATTATTGTGGATTGCAATAACATTTGTGCTAGTAATTTTCAAGTTGACTATTCTTTCCTCCACTTTTCTAAACATGTAACAACTTGTTCGGCTGTCTTATGTTGTTAAACAGGCATACATGGCAAAACAGCACATCATTTTATGCACTAAAAACGTGTTACTTTTTTAATCGAAGAATATTGGAACAAGTTAAACCAATGTTTGCCAAATATAGAGAAATAAGTTTCTAATCTGGGAAAGTGATTGCGTTATATCCATATTCAAAATCTTCTGTTTGGAACTGTAGACATTTCTACCAGCTGTAGATATAATAACTAACTCAGTTTAAAAAATCGTTAAAGGGGTTTAAAAAAAAAAAAATAGTGCAAACATACAAGTGTCTGGCCCCCAAACTTGTTGTAATTGGTACCGATTAGAAAGATAAATATATTCTGTAGACAATTGGAAGAAATTTTTCAAAATATTCCCCCCCCAAAAAATCATTTTTAGTTCGTTTAATGTTTTAATTTGTTTTTATTAGACGATAATTATTACAAGGAAGTATTTTTGGAGCGTGAGTGCATTCCTAACCCATCCTTACGCGCCCCTGCACACACACAGGCGCGTGCGCTGGCACTATATTCTGTTAAAAAAAAAAATAAATGTTTCTCTATTTTTGCAATCCAGAAAAAAAGAAAATAAAAGAAATAAAGAAAGGAAATAATTACAAGTAAGTCAAAAGTGATCGCAGTTTTCTCTACCATTTTTTTGTCCCCTAATACATGGATTTGTACGGTTTTGTTATAAACAACGCAAACATACTTTTTTTAGTACATAATATACTTTGTTTAATTACAAAATCCATCCCTTATACTACAATTTTATTTTTATTTTGTTAATAATATACATAATTTACACACACAATACAAATCTTTCTTTTTATGTCTACTGGCAGTATGTTTTAACTTATCTAATTTAATTATATTTTATAGTCTAAATCTAAAACTAAGTCTTGTATTTCTTTTACTAACCAGCAATTAGATGTGTACAATATCTCTACATTTTCGATCTGTAGTATATTTCGGAGTTTATTTCTATGAGTAACTAGTTTAGGACCTACCAGAATTACTAGTTCTGGTAATTCTTCTAGCCGGTTGCACTCAGAAACTTTTATTTCTTGCATCGTCCTCTTCTAGTTGTAGCTGATGTTTCTTTGCAGATAATAACTAATCACTGGTAGAGATGGGGTTCTATTTCTTTTACTGCATATGACAATAGCCTGTTGGTTATGTTAGTTCTCTTCCGTATAAAAACGATGGTTACTATACTTTCAACTACTTTGGTGAAGGGGTTATAGAGAAAAACAGCGTTTTATTATTATTATTATTATTATTATTATTATTATTATTATTATTATTATTATTATTATTATTATTATTATTATTATTATTATTATTATTTGATAATAATATACAACATAATTTACACACAAAATACAATCCTTTCTTTGTTTTTTCTTAATGTAGTTTTAAGTCCATCCAATTTAATTTTTATTTTATAATTTAAA
>JAAEAF010003543.1:0-10027 GCA_011037195.1 Triatoma infestans
TAGGTTTTCATCTTAACTGCTGTTTCAGTATATTAGACAATTCTGTCATCTAAATAATGTTAATTAGAATTAAATATGTTGTTGAAATTCCGAGTTTGAAAAAAATAGATAACCGAAAGTGCGTTTTTACTGAAATATAATTTTCAGTTTTCTGGTATTTTCTCGAAAATGGCTCCAACGATTTTCTTTAAACCAGTTTTGTTAACTATACATACAAAGAGCTACAACTTTTATTTGAAACTTTTCCCCTGATAAATTCATTTAAGGGGACTTTTGGGGAAGGGGGTTATGTTTTTCTTTAAAATGGTATCACAGTTGATTATACAATTCTGTCATCCAAATTGAAATAACTAGAAATTAATATATGACCCAAATTCCGAGTTTCAAGGAAATTAGTAAACCGGACAGTTTTACTGGACAGTGTTTTCACTTTTCGACGAATTTCCTTAAATTTGGTACACTAACTATAAAATTTGTCAATTATAATTTTGAGTCCTGGATTAGAGCAAGTTGTGTGAAGTGTTTCACACACCAGATTTTTTTTATATATTAATATTGATGTTTTTTATTGTATTGCCTAATTAATTAATTTTTTTTCAGTTCGCCTTAAAAGGAAATTAAATAATTTGTATTATTCTTGTACTTGTCTGTCATTTGTATTTTAATGTTATATTTTTTATAATACTTAATTGTTTTCTTGTATTGTTCAAGGTTATATTCAACTCATCTAGAAAACGCAAAACAGTTGAAAGAACTCATAGCTATAGAAACGGCCGAAATACTTGCACATACCCCTCAAGCTAGCTATTTCATCTTTACCTCTTAGCTTTAATAATTTTTACACTAATATTTGTTGGAATTTAAATTTGTTTAACCTCTCTTTTACAGATCCAAGAATCTTCGTCGACTGCACCATTGCATGAGCACGAATGTTATTGCATGCGCATGAATTTAATTGCATGTTATGATTAGTCAATATTGCACGTTATTTGTTAGAAATTTTATCATATAAATTTATGTATAACTCTGTATGATTATTTTCAGAAACACAAGATTTCTACAAAAGGAAAAGATCTTCATCTTCTCATACCCTTTGCTATTATCCTCACATCCTTGCGCATCCCTGCACGCTTATTAAATATATATATTTTTTTTTATTTGTGCATTTTGTTTATTTATTTATTTATTAATTATTTTTGAAATACTTAAGAGTTTTTTTTTGTCCATATAGAGTTCATTCAAGAAACTACATAGACCTACAGTACCGACTTATCTGCACTGATCACCTTGTCTACCCATTGCCAGTCACTTCTATTTCTTCAACCGCCAACCTCAATCCGCTCGCCAAGCGTGTTCGCCTGTCAGCGCGCTACCACCACACGCAACGCTCAACGCCGCACCAGCGTTCGCCTCGGTAGAAACCACCACAGCAACGCTCACCCACTCACGCAGCGTTCGCTCCAGTAGAATACATTCAAACACCACAGCAACGCTCACACCTTCAAGCAGCGTTTGCTCCAGAAGAAGATGACTGCACCCTACAACACACGGCCACCTTGCAGAGGTTACACACACACGCCTCTCGATAACTTCCAAGCCTCTACAACTCCAGATTATCTCCCAAATTTTTCGTGCCGAAAAATTTCTCCAGGAGGGGGGATAATGTAGTGGAAGGACAAAATCGAAAAATAATAGTTTAAAGTTTCTGAATATTTTATAGTATCCAAAATTGTATTTTTGTTAATATTTTATAATTTTTAGTGCTGTGAATTTACCTTCAAAAAGTATGTATTTTAGAACCAGGTATATTAAATCTGGTCATTACTAAATAGAAAAACAAAGGCACAAAATCCCGTTAGGGCAAACCTTTGTAAGAAAATTCCCCCGCGAGAGAGAGAGCAATTCCAAAGAAGAGAGCCATCAGCTTTAAAAGAGTAAAGAGTAGATAGTCTAAACTCAACCTTCAAACAGGACACTTCAGGAATTGCTCTCTAAATATCTGTGCCAGTTATAAATTAAATAAGTTTATAAACCAAATAAGTTGTTATTATTTTAACAGAATATATTTATTTATAAAACAGTAGTGTGTTCTTAATTACTCTTAATTCTTATAATCTATTTCAAGCAAACATACAAGCCCTTTTCGCTAAAACGCTACGCCACAAGCTACCTATACACACGTCACCAAAACATAAGACCATACATTAATAAAACTTGCGAAATAATCAGGTTCCACTTGAGGCAAACGCTTCCAATGATACCTCGCTCAACACCAGCTGATGAATTGCATGCCTGCTTGAAATATTCAACTCTTTGAAGCACAGTAAAAACAATTCATTTAACAACGAATATGAGAGTTCAACTTCAAAACGATACAACAGCTGCCATATTTTTAAGAGAATTACTCGAACGCGGTAACGGCGCTGCTCCTACAAATCCAGAAATGGGAAAATCACCTTCCCATCTAATTTCTGCATTGTAGATTAGTATACAAGGGATTCCAAAGCATCGAAACAAATTATCAAAATCACGCATGGTTTAGCGGAAGAGCCATTCTAGCAGCTAAAAATGTCGACGTACTCGATATGAACAACAACATTCTAATCAGAATCGTAGATGAAACAGTGACATGCAAATTCATTGATTGTGAAGTAGTGAATTTTCCAACGGAATTTCTTAATTAACACGATGTTCTCGGATTACCGCCTCACATTCTAAATTTGAAAATTGGAGTGCCAATTCTATTACTCCGAAACAACAATCAGCCAAAGTTATGCATTGGCACACGATTAGTAAGTAGTTAAAAAATTGATGAATAATGTAATTGAAGCAACAATTCTCATTGGACCTCATAAAGGTGAAAACGAACTACTTCCACGAATACCACTCATCCCGCCAGGTATGCCGTTCGATTTCAAACGACTTCAACTTCCATGCGCTTTGCGTTCGCTAGGACTGGCAATAAAGCGCAAGGACCATCTTTGCAAGTGTTTGGTTTGAATTTACAAAACGAATGCTTCTCTCGTGGGCAATTATATGTCGCCTGCGCCTGAGTCGGTAACCATCTGATCTTTATGTTTATGCAGAAAACGGATAAACAAAAAATGTAGTCCATTCACTGGCTTTACAATAAAAAAAGACTTTTAGTTAAAAACATATTTTTTTGTTTCTTTCCTTTAGTGCACAGTAACGCAAAATAGGTTATTAAATTGAATGATATGTTTTCTTGCTGAATCTATGTTAACTATAATACTTCTATTTACTTTCCTAAAAATCAGACAGCCACAGCGAAGCCACATATATACGTATGTGTTATTTATATATGTAGATAGTATACGAATCTTTTTGTTGGAGCAGTTTCGAGACCAGGCTCTTGAAAAACTGAGAAAAAAACATTTAGTAAAGTTACATATCCGGTTGATGGATTTTGTCCAAAATCATCGTACCTGATATGGTGGTAGGGAGCTCAACGGAATATCAATTTTGAGCTTTTTGCAATTTTTCGTTTTTGAGTTTTTCTGTTAAAACACATACACACACACACATCACATAAAAAAACATTTTTCGTACTCAGGAGTCTCAAAACATGTATTTCCGGTGAAAACTCAAGTTCGAAAATGGATACGATGGCCTTACTTCCTCTTACTAGGAGGAATAAAAAGTACAAAAGAGTACTTAACATCTAAAATGTTGTCTATTAAAATATTGGACAATATTAATTAATTGATCTTTATATAATGGCGAAAGAAACTTCCCTTCTAGTAACAAACAGTTGAAGGAAAAGGATTAGCTCACTAGCTACGCCGAGATCCCAGGGTCGAGCTGCTGCCCTTAGATTATTTTTTTCTTCTTAGGAGCATCTTACAGCTCACTATCCGGTGATGGGCAGTGTTGTCTGTAACGAAAGATTGCTCGGAGGCCAGCAGTGCACTAAGACGGCTCCGACCTTGGAGGAAGCTACATGGTCCCAGAGGGGCTTTGGATAGCATAGATAGAGCTTGGTCCCTCCCCACAGATAATGAAAAAAACAAACAGTTACAATAGAAAATCAAAGTATTACCACAATATTTAACATAACAACAAGCTTACGACAATAATATGGCTGAAACATGGCTGAAAAATTTCAGACCTATCGCCTTCCTGCTTGCGTTGGTGTAGCAATGGATTTATAATAGTTAGTATTAGTAGAATTCACTATAAATGGCTAAATAACAGTTTAAACTGATTGATCAAAATATAATAACCAATGCGTCTGCAGTCTCTATGATTCACGAAACACTTAGGAAAACTGGTCAGGCTACCAACTTGCCAGTATTAATGATTGTGAAAAATTAGCTATACTGGAAGCAATCATATACTCCAGTCTATTGAAGCCTTGTTACTTTCGTACAGCGAATACACTGACGAAATTAAAATAATTATATGATGTACAACCAATCGAAAAATAAACCACCGCAAACCAAGATTGTTAGACGATGCAAGTAGGATCCAGGCACTAGTATCAATATTACATTTGCCTGAATCAAAGGTCATGTAGACATTAGAGGAATACGAAAAAGTAAGACTTCTTAGGGAACTACAGTTGAGGAAGTTGACCTGCAGTGAAACTCCCACAGAGAGAGATTCATTGGCAGATCTAATATCTACTTCTAGGAAAAACTAGCGAATTATGTTGCCGGTGAGAAGGGAAGCTTCCATAAAGAAATAAATAAATAAAAAATATGGTCTCCAGTACAAATAATAAATAACAACATAATCAAAACATGTGAACTGAGAGCTAAACATGGCATATGTTGAAAGAATTGTAGAGAGTTCTACTTATTGTGCCTTCTACCAAAATGTTGAAAATTTGGAGCACTTAATTATGATATATATCCACATTTCAGCCAGCAAAGGAACGTGTTATTCAAAATCTAGAATTAAATCCCCGTTTAAACACAAAACTATTTTAAAATAAAGGATATGACAGTGGCCGAATATATTATGAAATATAGAATTGAAATAGGCCTGAAAATAAAAAATCCTTACTTTAACAATCATTTAAATAAAGTACAGATATTTAAATTTAAATGCCAGTATGACAGAATTTTCTAGTATTTTAGTTTACTTTTAAGTTAGGTGAACGCATCAGTGGCTTGGTATAAACGATATTAGGCTCATATTTAAGCTTCTTCAAGATAATTACTAGTTGAGAGAACATAAAGTGTTGGTTTAAAATCCTTGAAACTATCCTGAAGAAAGCTGTTGCGATATGGGCAACAAAATACCAAACAAAAGAGACGCGATCTCAAACCCAAGAGTTTCGTAGCTTTTTTTTTTTTTTCTTCTTTTTACAACTTTGTTGTTGAAAGTTAACATCTATAAATATAAAAATCATTAATATAAAGAAGACTAACCAGTTACAGTATCAGCAGAGATGTTAGTTGCATAGGGTCTAAAATCAAAACTTTTTCCACTGATTGCGTGCTTATTGATTACTTGACATAGTTTTAAAGCTTTTTCATGGAACATATCTAAATTTGATTCAACCATCTTTTTTGTTAGAAGTTTATTCAATGGTTTACGCAGGTCCTGCCATTCCTGACCTAAGCATACATAATTTCATTGTTCCAGTTTAGAAAGCGGATATATATATATTATATTGAATATGTGGATGGGTCCGCAGTGCTGGATAATATCTGGTATTTTATCCTCGCAGCATGCATATCCCTTTTGTTCCTGATCGGTTTCGGATTTACATCCATCGTCATAACAAATTCACCAAGTTCGTGTAGCGAGTTCACTTCATCGCATTGCTTCTGTTACACTCACACTTGTAGTTTGTTGGTTATTTGTAAGTGCGGGAGGTTATAAAATTATGTTCTTATGTGTGTGTGTGTGTGTGTGTGTGTGTGTGTGTGTGTGTGATGTGTTGTGTAATTTTAACACCAAATATAATTATTATAAACTTTAGTTATAAGCTTATAACTTAGATATAAAGTATCCTTCAAAACATGCGATTTATTATACACTATTTTCTAATGTCTAATAATAATTTATAATAATTCCATTTTGTCAAAACACAACACACAGTAACATAATCTTATAACCCCTCGCCCACATATGCATGTGCAACTAACAAAGCGACAAATGTGAGTGTAACAGAAACATTGTGTTGAAGTGAACTCTCTATAGGAACTTGGTGAATTTGCTCTGACGATGGATGTAAATCCGAAACCGGACAGGTACAAAAGGAATATGAATGCTACGACGGATATATGTATATATATACTTACATAGTTACTTATTTTTTATATACAAGAAGGAAACATAATTGCATGAAATTTAAGATTACTTTATGGAATATATTTACTTTTCATTACATTATTATTTATACTATTTCGTTATAATTATTCTTCTCGAATAGAAAAACTGCTTTTAATATTTACCTTATGTAAAATTATATATCTGAAATTCCCAGATTCTGTCTGATGTACGCAACTGCATATAGAAAATGCTTTTTTAGAGAGTGTGTTTGGTTATTACATTTCTCGTTATTGTAATTGTGGAATGATGATGTTAAATAAGGATATATTAGCGTATTGTGTTTCATCGTTTATTAAGTAATGTTTCAATGTCTAATTTTGTATTTTTTCTATTATGCAATACGAAGTACTGAACCTAAGATTTTCGTACTGACGTCAGCGTCTTAGACATATCGGTTTATGTTTGTTTGCATTTAAATAGATATTTGCCTAGTTTTAATCAAATTTGCTAGGCTTGTAATAACGATTATATTCCCAAAATCTTTCCATGTCTCGTTTCACAATGAAATGCCTTGACTACAGAATGAAGCAGTCTATCACGGAATATAATCTCTGATATTTTCCAGCTTTTGTGGACCCCCAACTACAATAACGTATCGCATAAATCCATACGAGTAGTGTTTTTAAAGATTATTCAAAATGAATCAGGTGACGGTTGTGGCTGACTTCTGAAATGATGTTAGATGTTTAGAGAGTTTAGTGAGTTAGATGTTTAATATGAATAGACCGGTGAGTTGGACTTTGTCTAAATCTATAGATACGCTAAACTCATGTATTTATAAGGCGTAAATGGTAAGGTATAGGTGTAGGTATTGTTAGCGCAGTTTGGCTGAGAAATTTCCTCAAGGGTGCCATGATCCCTGAAGAAAAGACTGGGACCATTTTCCTACAGGATGACCGTCTAAATAGGTTTAAAAATACGTTAAACATTGACAGTTGGTCCAGTTCTTAATATCACCCACAAAGACTTCCTAAGCAATAGTGATTTTTTTTTAAATTCTTTCTCTGATAAGACCTGATAGTACAGGATTCCAGTAATTAGCCCATGAGTGTTCTCAGAATGGAATATTTGAACTTTGACTTCAACAGTGGCTATATCGATTTGGATCTGAAGCAAACACGTTAGGTTCGTAATCGATTTAGTTACAGAATTGTCATCATATAGACACCCTGAAGTTCACCTTCTTATTACGAATTTAAAAGAGAGAAGATTAGCTTACCATTACTGGAAAATAAACCATTTCCTATAATTCTTACTATATTGTAGATATCATCTTTCTCTGGGCTTGACAATATGGCCTGCAGAAATAAATAAAAAGATTAATAGTCGTACATGAAATTTGTTTCTAATTATAGAATTGAATATTACATTTGGAAAAAAAAAATTAATAGCAAAATTATCTCTTGAAGAAATACTAAAATTATTTGTATCATTTGGATGATAGAAATTAGCAAAAATTTCGAAGGAACTAGCATTAAAAACTTCAGAGACATTTTCCGTGGTAGCATGTTTCATTTTGTGGTCATCGACCGGTTTCAGGCGTTCGCCCATTTTCAGGATGCGTTTGCCAAACCGTGTGATAACACAGACTTGCACAGAGCAAATTCAGTTTATACACTGAATGGTCTTTTTAATTGTATTTTAAAACTAAACTTTTAAACTAGATCAAAGGGAGGTATGGTCATGGCAGCTGGGTGGGAAAGGAACACGTGTTTGGGTTGCTAAAGGGGCAAATTTTCCTTAAAATGGAAACAACACGGGGTGGTCTAATTTTTAAACTGTTGTTGGAGGGAGACTCACTTGGCAACTAAACACGTGTTCCTTTCCCACCCAGCTACCATGACCATACCTCCCGTTGATCTAGATAAGAGTTTAGTTTTAAAATACAAATAAAAAGACCAGTCAGTGTATAAACTGAATTTGCTCTGTGCAAGTCTGTATAATCACCTTGTCTGACGAATGCATCCTGGAAATGGGCGAACTTCCGAAACCAGTCTATGAACACAGAATGAAGCAGGTTACCACGGAAAAGGTCTCTGATCCTTTCCAGCTCTGCGGAACCAACCACCACAACATTGAAAACTTCTTTATTGTGGTCGAGTTGTGAAAAGTGAGCTAGAGCGGAGAGCTAAGACAATAAATTAAAAGAGACACTTTATTTAGAAATCTTTTATAATATCTAAAGGAAAATATGTAGCTTTAGAGGATATGGCTACTGATTTCCAGGCCGAGAACATTGGTATCTTTGAATGCTGCCTCTACTGTAGAAGAGTGCCAAGGAGAAGTTAAAGAGGAGTAGATATATTCTAATAGCAAGCTATATTAATGAACTGAAATAGCGTTGCTGCAGTTCTAAATTAATGGATGTATGTTATTAGAAGTCCTAATAACTCCTCGTTCAGAGAAGCGGAGTAGAGCTATTCTGGTTATCCGGATATGAGGATATAGAGAGCAGTGAGAAGTCAGACGATTTGGCTATGGTGAGATTCTCATTATCGTTTTGTGATCTCGTGCCAGCAGTATTCGTTGCCAAGCAATGTTACGATAGAGAATTGTAGCTATGCAGATTAAGGAACTGAAAAGCTATGGAGTACGTGGTAGTAGAAGTAAGGTGGTTATCTTCAGGATAAAATATTGATAAAAGGTACAAGAAGGAAGACTTGAAACATCTTCTCTCCCTGATTGCAATACGATTGAAAGTCGTTGTAATTTGACTAGACACTCTTGATTAGCCGATCATTTACACAAAATAGGCAGGGCGTATAGCCCTTGGTGTCAGAATTATGAAAAATGAGTCATGGAATCGATAACTACTATACCTAGATCAGTGTCTCCATTTCACTAATGCGAAGGCAACACTCTCAAGGAAATGCTTGAGGGAGTTGGAGTTTAATGGTATCTTATGATACTGAGTTAGACAGCTAGATTACTGGGGGAGGTTTCTTGAAGCGCCTTTGGACCTCCACTATGAATATTAATAATAATATTAACCAAAGCTAAGCTGTCCTTAGCTGACTAAAGCCTAAGCTGCCCTCCCCACAAAAACAAGGAATTTATTTCTGCCATTCAAAGAAAATTGAACTGACCTGTCTATTCCTTTCTTATCAACTAACGCAAATTCTAAAATGGACATCGAAGAATGATTGCATATTTGATGCCTAAGTATAATAGTTCCAATTTGGTTCAGTGAAAGAATAATAATTAAAATTGGATGGAGTTGTTTACTAAGCCCATCTTTGGTCACAAGAATCTCAGTCCCTTCATTAATAGCAAATTATGTTAAAATGATACATTTATTTTTTCTAAAAAAATATAAACCAATTTATGTTTATCTTAGAAACAATTCTCAATGTCCATTATTTAATCCGTCGTAGCATGCATATTAGATTTATTCCTGACCGGTATCGGATATTCATCCATCATCAGAGCAAATTCACCAAGTTTGTGTAGAGAGTTCACTTCAACTAAATGTTTCTGTAGACTCACACTTGTTGTGGTTGTATGTATGTGGGAAGGTTACCGTATGTATGTATTGGGTAACTTCCCACATACATACAACCAACAAGTGTGAGTCTACAGAGACATTTAGTTGAAGTGAACTCTCTACACAAACTTGGTGAATTTGCTCTGACGATGGATGAATGTCCGAAACCGGTCAGGAATAAATTTAATATGCATGCTACGACGGATAAAATAATGGATGTTATCCAGCATTGCGGAC
>JAAEAF010003544.1:0-10769 GCA_011037195.1 Triatoma infestans
ATCCAACGTGGAACGATATCTGCGGAATCCCGCTTGATGCTGGCTGTAAAATCCTCTTGTTTCTAGTACATATATTAATCTATAATTGATTATAGATTCGAGGACCTTACTCAAGCAGGTGGTCAACGAAATAGGTCTGTAACTAGAGGGATCACTAGGGTCTTTTCCTTCTTTGGGGATCGGTACAATCACTGCTTCCCGCCAACCATCAGGGTATTGACCGGTCTCCCATATGCTGTTGTACAGCCTAAGAAGGCTTTCCTTTCCAATAGCGTTCATATTTTTAATCATGGCATATGGGATTCCATCCACCCCTGGAGAAGTATCTTAGCATGTTTTTAAAACATTTTCTAATTCTTGAATTGTCAGCGGTTCATTATAAGCTTCATTGATGGCGGTTTCAAAGTCGAGTGGTTGTCTCTCCACGTCACCTTTTCGCCGGAGGAATTCGGCCGAGTAACCTTGTGTACTAGAAACTTGAGAAAAATGTCTGGCAAAGGCCTCAGCCACGTCTCTCGGCTCAGGACGACGACATCGTTAATTATTAGAGCTGGTATCGACGGGATTCTGCGCCCACCAGAGAGGGATCTTACCTTATCCCACACCTCCTTTAACGTCGTAGATGTAGAAATCTTTGACACATAGGAGGTGAGGGTTACCTTTTTTGCTTCTTTGATTATAAGCTTTTCTCTGGCTCTAAGTCTTTTAAATTTTATTAAATTCTCCTCCGTCGGATACCTTTTAAATTTATTCAGGGCCTGCTTTTTTGCCACATTGGCTGCTTTGCACTCCGGAATCCACCAGGGGACGGGTTGTCTTGCGATTTTCCCGCCAACCCTAGGTATGGTACTGCCGGCTGCATGAATCAACGCCTTTGTGAATGTACTTGCATCGTGGGTGACATTTCCTGTATGGGTGGGTGTCACCACTTTGGCGGCATAAGCAGGCCAATTTGCCCTTTTGATATCGTATCTCCAAGGTATGATATAATCTGACCTGGAGATGGAGGTCGATACTAAGATTGGAAAATGATCACTATGGTATAGTTCATCTAGCGTGGTCCATTCAAAGCGAACTGCAACGGTGGGTGATGCCATACTCAGGTCAATTGCACTGAAGTCACCCGAGTGTGCATTAAAATGTGTTGCTTCACCACTGTTGAGGAGCGTCATATTAGCGTTGTCTATAATCTCCTCAAGAGTTCTGCCTCGAGCATCAGTTCTAACTGACCCCCACCAGGTGTTGTGACTGTTGAAGTCTCCCATCAACAACACCGGTGCAGGGAGCTGCGAGAGCAGATTCTCCAGATCACCCCTCCGCCAGAAGATATCCGGCAGGTATATACTGACTAACGTGATCTGCAGTGGTGTGGCTAGGCGCACGGCAACAGCTTGTAGGTTAGTTTCCAGGGTTAGCCGTCTGCTGGAGATATTATCCCGTACACAGACGGCCACACCACCGTGCGCCCTCCCACCTGGGGCAGGTTGTACCTCTATGCTATATACGATATACCCAGATTCTCAAAAATTGCCCTGGACGAATTTTTGTTTCCTGGAGGCACAACCCGAAAGGACGTTGTTCCGCCACCATTCGGCGTAGTCCTTCTATATTACTCGTGTAGCCCCGCATATTCCATTGAAGAATGGACTCACACATATATATATTTGAAGATAGTACCTGGCAGAATCTTTCTAATACCTAATGAAAGCATATTTACAAGTTTATTGTATTATTTTTGACATTACTAAAAGTGTTACATGTATTCATTAGTACATAATGTATGAGATATGGATGCTGAATCATAAGAATCGTCTGTTTAATCAGTGGCACAATTTTTCCTGGGTTTGCCCTTGGGCCAACCCTTCTTTCTTCGTCTGGAAGGTTGATCTGATGTATTCCCTCCCTCCGATTCTGAGGCTTCAATGTCCGCTCCCATTTGCAGCCATTGCTGTCTTGGAGAGCGGACACTGTCGCCGGAGGACGTTTGAAGGTCCTTCGTAATTTTTACCCTTCTCCTTGTTGGGAAGGATGATGGCAATAAAAATGTGGGTTCTTTCCTCCTAGGAGAGCGTTTTGGTGGGCTCACCACCTTCCACTCCCCTTCGGAGGGGGCCATTTGTTTAGGTGGAATTAATCCCACCATTGTGCCACACCCACTGGTTGTGGGAGTGGTTATTGGCAGCCTTTCGGCTACCAGAACCCCCAAAGGGGGATCTTGTTTTGGTGGCGGGATTTCTCCCACCTTTATAGTAGTTCCCCTTATGGCAGGGGAGGAATTGGGTGGTGGGATTTCTCCCACGTTTATAGTAGTTCCCCTTATGGCAGGGGAGAAATTGGGTGGCAGGATTTCTCCCACCTTAACGATGGTTCCCCTTAAAGCGGGGGAAGAACCTCTAATTGTTTGCCCTTGAATCTGGGGAGGGGCTAGACATTGTGCCACTGAAGTTGGTGCCCTCAATTTTTCTGCAAAGGTAACTTCTTTGGAAACGTAGGATTTACTTTCAACAATTGCCTTAGCCTCATGGTAGGGCAATTGTTGCAGTGTCTTAACTTTCTGTATTTCTTTTTCCTTCACTAGAGTCGGGCACCCCGAGGATCTGGCAGTATGGTCTCCGCCACAGTTTACACATATTATTGGCGGTGTACACTCTCCTTCATGCTTAAGTTTTCCGCATATGCAAACCGCATCAGTAGCTTTACATCTTGCAGATGTGTGTCCGAACTTTTGACAATTGAAGCACCTCATTGGTGAAGGGATGTAGGGACGCACCTTAAGCTTGTAGAAGGCTGCATCTATCGTCTGTGGTGGCTTCGGACGATCGAAGGTGAGGACAAGAGAAGCGGTATCCACTAGGGATCCGTCCTGTCTTCTTTTTATCCTCCTCACCTCTATTACCCCTTGCTCTGCCAGACCCTCTTTTATGTCCTCAATCGAGCTGTTTAAAAAGTCCCGACAAGTGATCACACCCTGTGAGCTGTTTAACCTCTTGTGGGGACTTGTCTCCAATTCAGCATCCATATATTTTTGCAAATTCAAGATAGCCTTAGCTTGTATGCGATTCTCAGCTTCTATGCAGATAGAGCCATCATTGAGTTTTTTGACATTCTCGTTTTCCCTATAATACTCTTAATAAACTTATGCAGTTTGAAGGAACATTCATTTGAGAATGTTCCTTCTTTTTTCCTAACTATAAAAAATCGACCCCAATTATCTTCATCTAAATCGATAAATTTTATACCTACCTCAGTTGTCTTCCTGTGGCCTCCCTTGGCTTTCTTCCTCGGCGGAGAAGAAGGGTTGTAGGGTTGCAGCGTAAACTGCATCCCAGAAGAAAGTTTTCCGTGGTCGCTGTCCGTGTCCATGCCAGGTCTGAAGCCAGTTAAATCCGATTGGTTAGGGGGAATAGGAGACTGGAGGGTGGTGGAAGTAGAGGGGATGGTGACAGGAACATTTTGGGTTGGGGTGAGAAGAAGAGGATTCGTTGGTGTAGGGAAAGGCCTGGAGAGAGGAAATTGGGAATTAGGAATTGGTGGGCTGGGCCCAGAAAAATTATGATTATCCATAGTTAATCATATAAGTTTCATCGAGATCCGTGGTCCCGCCTCCTTGGACGATCAAATGCACCCGGTTACTGTCCGGGTAGACCATCGCACCTCGATATAGTCGGGTGCCGCGGAAGACAGCGTTCCAATACTGAAGCATCGACCCGTGCCCCCGCGGCCCCCCTCCTAACCCTAGGAACCCGCCTGAGGCGGAATTCCCTAGCCTTCCTGGAGTCGGGCTATCCCCCAGGTAGAGCTCTCGGGTGAAGCCGAGGCCAAAGACATGTGTTGGGATCGGACGCCCGCAGTTCGTCGTCTCCCTCAATGCCCAGGATCCCCTTTTCCACCCTAGCCCCAAAGCCTCGTGCCGGCAAGCCGAGGGAGAGATATTTATACTCCGAGCTCTCAACGAGTGCGTGTCCTTGTTCATGCAGTGTGTGTGGTCGTCTGTAAAGTGTCGAGTGTTCAGGTGTGAGTGAATGTGTGTGGTGGGGAGCTCAAGTTTACCTGTGGGTGCGCTGAACCCAAGTAGCTGCACACAACAACTACCTCTGCAGGTCCTATGTGTAGTGTGTAGTGTTAAGGATGTTAGTATGAGCGTATTGTAGTGTTGTTAGGCTGGGAAACCCGCAGGGACGCCTAGATCCCTGAAGAAGTGGCTAGTCCACTTCCCCCTACGGGGGATCATTATTATTATATTATTATTATTTTATTATTATTATTATTATTATTATTATATTATATTATTATATTATTATTATTATTATTATTATTATTATTATTATTATTAGTATGATATCATTATATCATTTATTCACTAAGCCTCTCCCAATTGCATCCATATCCCAATCAGTATATCATAACATAACATCATTTTGTTTAATATCATAACGTTGTTTTTCTTCTATAACGGTTGAAAAAAAAATGTGACAGTTATTCGACTAAAATCAATGGTTAAAGCTGTACTTTTAGAGATAAATACATTGTTGCCAAATTTCAATTAAACAAATATTAAAGTAGGAATTCTTAAATAAAACATTTTTTATTTATTTTAGAATCAATTTAACAATAAAATTAAATATCAGAAAACATAATATAATTTTGCCGGATTTTAATCTAATGTTCAGCTAATCTTTCTTGAAAGTTAACATTCCCCTTTTAAATGACAACATTCTCATATAAATTATATGCCTTAATAGTTTTTATATTCTTTTTTAAATATTTTTAATGGTTGTAGAATAAATATAACATTTAACACATTAGTAAAAGTATAGTGTTACACCTCTTGTTGTGCTCTGTGGACTAATCTAAATCTCATGGTTAAAAGTGGCACATTACTTTCAAGTTAAACAAATTACTATTATTACTTGGCAATTAAATAAAACTTATTATACAATTTTAAAAATCTTGCCTTCACAAAACTGCAAGATATTTTATTCCTTATTTGATAAGATTATGAATTTCGCTCAAAAAATATTGGCCCTTCTGTGCTAGCTTGAGGATTACTGTCCTTTGACTGAATCATGTCTTGTATGAACATATTTTTTTATGCTTCGGTTAGCTATTCTTATTTCCTTTAGATCTTTGAGTGCTCATTTCTTCCTTATGAAGACATAATTTAATTTTCTACGAATTTGTTTGGTAAATTTTTTATATAAGCTTTACGAATATAAATTTTTGCACGATTCTTATATTGAAATTCATGAGGACAGAACAGCTAGTGAAAGAGAACTGTAAGTTTGTCATTGTTTATGATAACGGTCAACTTATAACTACCAAGTTCAGAATTCTATTTTTTAAAAGTTTAAAACTCAAAAAAATATATGTTTAATATTTAAAATAAAATAGAATAATAAATATAGCTGTTTCTATGTTTGTATATACATCTCTAATACCGCTCTTTTTATCGTGTAAATTGAAAAATTAAACGCCCTGTGTCGGCATGCTCATCACCGCCTAAAGAAATAATTTCTGGTAAAATGCCCGTGGTCACCCGCAGTTCAATTCGACCAACTACTCGCCAGTCATCTTCAAGTCTGACGCTAATGCAGAAGAAACAAAAATATCTACTAACGCCACAATTGAAAAGCAGCAAGTGCAAATAGAGGCCTTAATCAAGGCACATGAAGAAGCGCTTCAACGCTATGATCAGCTTGAAAACCCAGATTAAGGACCCAACAGGACACAGTCAGGCAGTAACAGGCGATGCTGCAACAACAGGCGCAACATATTTAAACGTCAACAAGAACCAATCGGCCATAATCGCCGCGCTCACTCAACAATCAAAGACTATAACATCCACTTCATCAGTAGTGATATCAACCTCAAACTCGTTTGCACCTTTTGCCATACCTGCTGAAGAAGAAGAAATGCAAACAAATCAGATCAGCTAAGAGCCTATTCAACGAACCACTGAACCAAAACCATCGCCTATTTTTGTCAAGAATGTTCCTGATTTCATGGAATTCTGTCGTATGTTAACTCAGGCATGTGGGGATGGCAACTTTACTTGCAAATCTCGACTCAATGAAACTATTGTGAATGTAAGCAACTCTGTTGCTTACAGATCCATCATTCGGCATCTTCATGAAATCAAAGCAGACTTTCATTCCTATCAACTAAAGCAGGACAAAGCGTATCGCGTAGTAATTCGCAATCTTCATCACACAAACTGATGTAAACATTATCAAAGATGAACTTGCATCCAAGGGATTCCCAGCTAGAGCCGTCAACAATGTAATGCCCCCAGCTACAAAAACTCCATATTTTTCATATATTCTACTTTATTTCATCTTAAAATCCTTGTACCCTTAATTCTCTGTTCTTCTCACACCCGTTATTTCTTCTATTTATATAATGGAGTTGATGAGGAGAGAAATTGGGTTGATTAATTAGATGAGATATGAAGACACTGTTATAATATAAGTTTATACAAACTGTCCTGGACTTGTAATGATTTTATAAATGTATGTATTATATCTAATGCTAGCTATAGGAAGGGTGTAATATAATTATATATTTGCACTTCCAAATAATCTGTATATATATATATATTTGTATATATATTTTGGTAAATAAATGTTGTATAATGATTTTATAGAAAAAAGGTGAGAGTAGAGATACGACACGATGCGATGTATATGGTTGAATCTGGTAGATAGATGTCTATATCTCTTACTGGCTTATATATAGGTTCTCCCCACTCTAGCCTCCTTAAGTGAGAGAGTACCAGAGAGTGACTTTTTTCTCTCGGTCGGGCCTGTGTTCTCTCTCTTGTCGTTACAATTATAATATTTCACATTATACTATTGAGGCGTCATTGTCGTACTTTTTCTTGTTCATCAAGTTTTAGTTGAAATTCCAAATAACTGACTAATAACAGTAACAATAAAACAAATAAATAAATATATTTTCAAAACTTAACATTAATAGTCATTATAAGTAATCTGTTACATAAATTGTATTCGTTCTCCTTATCAATTACGACCAGTTGAGTTGTAAAAAAAAAAAAAATAAGAGAAATGATGAGAACGTGAGATACTTTAAAAATATAATTCTCTTAATAACTTTGTTGTATGTTTATCAATTTGAAAATTGAGTCCTCAAAGGAAAAGAGAAAAAAAAAAGTTGAATAGCTAAAATAAATGACGAAGTTATGGTAGAGAAAAACGAGGGGAAAATTGGGTGAATGTACCAAGAATTGGCAACAAATTATACAGATAATGAGGTATACAGAGCAAGAGAGAATTTATTTATTTATTTATTTATTTTGACTTTTCATCTTTCTTCGTCATTTTCCATATTTTCCGCATTTGATTCCGTTCCGCGACAGTTACTATTCTATAAGCTTTCTCAAATAGGTTTATCAAGTAAATTTATTCGTATAATTAAACTCTAAAAGTAATCGCTAAAAATTTATTTTGGTTTGAAGACTGGAAGGTATTATGTTCACAGTTTCATATTTCGTTACCAGATTTTAAAGTTGAGTCTTTGGAGGTTTGGCAGTCAAATCTGAATAAGATTATATCCAAACTAGAGCTGAACGACAAATTAGATGCAGAAAGTAAGGCCAGACAGGCCTTACACCATAAGTTATATTCTAAGCTGTGCTATGATTGCAATTACATTAGTACAAATTCATTCGCTGATGCGAAGCTCATTTTAAAGTCTAGACGTGAAGCTCTAAATTTGAAATACAAATTGTTCAATAGTGATGATTGTCAGCTTTGCTCGATGTGCAATTTACGAGAAATAGAAGACGTGTCGCACTTTGTGGCCATTTGCCCTATTTTAGCTCCCTACAGAATTAAATATTTCAACAAAAAAATACTCACAGAGGTAGAACTTTGTGAATATTTAAATGGCAAAAACTGGAGAATGCTTTGTTCTTTCTTAAGGGATGCGTTTACTTATAGAAATTTTTTAATACAAGAATTTGATTTTTGATTTTTTACTTTTAATTAGATAGATACAAGGAATGAAATGTGTGTTAGTGCCCCACTATATAGAAGTTAAATTCATTTAATTATTATCTCCCCTCATTAAATAATAAATTTAATTATTATTATTTTTAATATTATTATATTTGTTATTTCTTACAATTTTTTATTTGTAGAAAAATTTTTATTTTGTCATAACTTTGTTTCGAGACGCCCATTACTTTAAGTGTATTAGTTCTATCAATTTACTTATTAGTTTAAGTTTCATTATTGTGTATTGCAACTCATGCAGACGGAGTTCACTCCATGCATTATTGTGTTTTGCTTATTTTTCTTCTTTCTAGTTTGTCATAAATTTTGTTTGATAAATAAACGCATTATTTATTATTATTTATTTATTAATAGTCATTATAAGTAATCTGTTACATAAATTGTATTCGTTCTCCTTATCAATTACGACCAGTTGAGTTGTAAAAAAAAAAAAATAAGAGAAATGATGAGAACGTCAGATACTTTAAAAATATAATTCTCTTAATAACTTTGTTGTATGTTTATCAATTTGAAAATTGAGTCCTCAAAGGAAAAGAGAAAAAAAAAAGTTGAAAAGCTAAAATAAATGACGAAGTTATGGTAGAGAAAAACGAGGGGAAAATTGGGTGAATGTACCAAGAATTGGCAACCAATTATACAGATAATGAGATATACAGAGCAAGAGAGAATTTATTTATTTATTTATTTATTTATTTTGACTTTTCATCTTTCTTCGTCATTTTCCATATTTTATTCTAGTAAATATTGCCTTATAAGAAATCGTTTTAAAATGATTCACTTGTTGATACAAAATAACTTTTTTCGAATATTTTTCTTTTTAATTATTGATCTTATGACCAAATCTTATTAAATTTATACTTGTACTTTTTAGCCTTTATTAACCCATATTCGGCCAGGTATATCAAAAATTAAATTCTCATTTTTTTTTGTTTTTCACTGATTAGGTAGCATCTAAATTTATAAAAAAAATGTTTTTATTTTTTTTTATTTTCAACCGGAAATTAAAAATAAAATGGTTCGTATACGAACCATTGGCTGAAACCATTGTCTCAGTGGGGATAATAGGATTTTCAGGTATATTTTAACAATAGCATTTCTACTAAACTAAATTTCCATTTCGCACACGTTTACTTACTTAAATACAAACAAGAATTAAAAATTTTACTGTATTTACCCAAATTCTATAATATATTATTTTGTATGATACCCCTCAAAACATTCCGGGTGCAGAAGTATGTAACATTTCTTGCACTTGTAAATGGTATGGTTTTTACAAATTTTACACCTTCTCCTAGCACTTTCTTTTTCTCTCACAATCAAATGCCCAACATTGTCAAATCTTATTTCGACTGGCACAGCATTTTTTGGTGGTCTTCCTTTTGTAGGGTTTTCTGGCTGTGGTGTAGGATTTCGAATAATTGGTTCATTCTCTAACCTTATAAGTGTTCTAGCCACAATAGACTTAAATTCTATCTGTGACATTTTATTTGAAGTAAGGCAGTGAATTTTCCATGCATTTACAGCTATGCTATCTAAAAGATTGATAAAAAGTGGTCACCACCACTTTTTACCTCTAATTTTTATTCGGTAATTGGCGATCACATTATCATGAAGATCTACTCCACCCTTATTCTTATTATATATTGTTACCGCATTCGGCTGAGGTATCATAACATCTTTTCTGTTATTTCTATCGTACCTCTGTACGTTTGATAACGGCTTTATTCCGTACGTATTTTTCAAAAAAGTTGAAGAAAAAAAAAATCAGTAACAAAAATGTAACACTTGGTTGCTGAACAATAGCTGACAATGTAATGAATGTTATATTGCAAAAGTGTAGATATCGATATTAGAGAAACATGTTTGTAACTGCTGAAACAAGTGTAAGCCTGCACTGACAGGCAAGCCTACTGAGAAATCGATGTGCAACTGTTTCGGCCAATGGTTCGCTAACGCACCATTAAGCTTCGGTCCATTTTTAATTAATAAAATCTATGATAATAATTTTTAGAACTTATCCGTTATAATTAATGAACCCTCCAGAATAAAAATCCTCAAAATAGTAAACAAAAAAAATTTTTTTTTCAGAAAAAATAAAAAATTTCTTAAACCATATTCCTGTCTGCAATTTTTCAGTAATTCAACGATAGATGGAGTAAGTAATAAGAAGCATTTTGCCTTGAAAAAATTAATTCAGTTATAAGAAACCTTTATAAAGACACAGTCAAAATCTAAATACAGTTTCCTGTTAAATAATATTTTTTTTAAATGTTTTAAATAATGGTTCGTATATGAACCTTTCGCTGAAAATGGGTTAATCACTATAATGAATTGTAATAATCAGATGTTTATAAATAGATGTTTGGGAAAATAAACCAATTTTTTCATATATGACGGAACCAGCACTTACCTGTTCAGTGCAAAATACCAGGGTGTTCGAATTGAGACCCAGTTACCCAGTATAATGGGTTTGATGAAGGAGAGAAATGGTTTGGTTTGAATGGTTAGATAAGGCTGAACACTGTATAATGTAAAAATGACACTTGCTGCCTGGACTTTACACTAAAATGATAGAGTATGGTAGAGTGGTAAATGGTAAGGTAAATGAGACGTTGTGACTGGCGAGTGAACTCTTTTGTATATCTATCCCCTTGTCGCTGTATTTATGCAGTTTCTCCCACTCAAGTCCGAGAGAGTGGTCCGGTCATTTTTGGTTCTTTTTCTCTGCTATGGATC
>JAAEAF010003545.1:0-16587 GCA_011037195.1 Triatoma infestans
ACCATGACACATAAACATGAAATGACAATAGAAGATAATTGAATAGAACACAGTTATTGTTTTAGCAAGCTTATATGAAATGGAGTGATTGCATCATACACTTAATGAGTGATAACAAAATGGCCAGTGAAGACATTTATTGCCCAAGCATGGAACTTGACTGAATATTTAATGCAACAAAAATCGGCTTTTGATGAATGGAGCTCTTGGCCAACCAAGATCTACAACAATTTGGCAAAGATAAACACATTACCAATGTAAGGAAAGAAAATTATGTGATTTTTTTTTATTATTATACTCGAACTGATGGGAAATGAAGTCCTCACGCGTTGGTCTAGTGGCTAGCGCACACTCGCCTTTCGTGCGAGAATTCAGGGTTCGATTCCCGTGAGAGCAAAGTAAGAGTCGGTGTTGACCCAGCATCTTTATAAAAAAGTGGGAAGCTACAGTTAGTAGCGCCCTAGAAAACAAAGGCCGAAACTAGACGACATGGAACTGTGGCGAGCTTACCACACGCCTCCCTATTCAGATCGCCGTCTGGCAAGCCTTGGCCCTTCATGGACTGTTGCGCCATTGGGTACGGATGGGAAATGAGTTTTTTAGAAATGAAACTACAAGAAATCTCTGGAGCATGCTGCAGATCTGGAGATAAGAAATATTGCGGCACAAAGATTAGAATCTAGATCACTCAGAGTAGAACACCCAATGTCAAATGTTTGTCTAAAGCGATGATTCATCATAAAAAAAAAAATAAACATCTCTGCGCCATTTCCATAGAAGCAATGACCGTTGGAGATGGACGGGAATGATGCTGAATCCATGTTCTTAAATTTGGAATTAGACACAGTGGTGGAGACTTTAAGCTCACGAACTTACTGGAAGAAAGCGTTCGATAAATAAAATCGCCTTAATCGAGCGATTCGATAATAGCGAGAACAGATCAGATTCTCGCTGTAACGAAAACACAAAATGGAAATAATGAAGCAATATGAAACAGCGTCGGGCTAGGACGACTATGGGCTAGGGCTTTCCTTAAACCCGGATTTCCGCGATTAAGATGTAGAAGAATGGAGTAAATTCTCTGCTGGTTTTGCCATTAATTTGATTATCTAAATTAAAATTTGTTTTTATTTTCTGTGGTTATTCTATATTTTTATTGTTACTATTGAACGTAATTTATTTTGCCCAGCAGAATATTAAAAAATGGAAACATTTTTAATATGGCCATTTGAATATGGATTCAGGACAAATAAGAAAAATACTAAATTGTTCAAATAAATTGCAGAACAATTTTCGATAGAAATTTGTAATGATTAAAAATTAATGAACTTAAAATAACATGGGTATTATCAGTTTGGAATTTAATGAAGGGGAAATATCACTTACTTGGTCTTAAGAATAAGTTGTTAAAAAGTTTTTTGGAGTTACTATGAGGTGGCTTTACCAGTCAGTTCGTTTCATCGCCCTCATTGATGGTAAAAGTTGGAATTGTGCTGGGCTTCATTTCATAAGAAGGGAAATATTATAATAATAATAATAAAGAAAACAGATTAAAAGCTCCAGAGAAAATGTTATATGGGCTCAACAAGTGGTGCAAATATTAAAAGAAAAAACATAATAAAGACAAGAAATAATGAAGAATAAAAAGTGTCATTTGATGCTTATTTTTAGACTAAGTAACATTAACACAACCCAAGAAGAAGGGACGCTGATTAAGTAGGTATAAGAAGTGGTAGGTAGTAAGAGTAGGCGTAGATACATCCAGCCTGCAAGAGATGGGGGTTATTGCCAGCCTAGAGAAGTAGAAGTTAAGGTTTAGCGAGCAAAAGATGATGCTACCGTTAGGTCCATTAATAATAACTTTGAAGGGTACTCAGTCAAAAACCTTCTTACTCATCCTCATGAACTTATACCAACCTCCCACTTTTCACCTCTCCTTCTTTCACCCCTTCATTAACAGGAACAGCGTTAATAAGCAAGTTGTTTTACTCAAAAGAAGTATTAAAAAACAAAAAACAAAAAGGTGCAAGCCAATAAGATTTAACCTTTAAACATTAGCAACGAATTCATCTCCTCCTTTTAAAACACATTCCTTCATTGGATAATATAAACTGCCACATCATCAGCTTTTGCTTTCATTCCAAAACCGCCACTGCTCTTTGCTTATCCCATTTGCTCTTCTTTCTATTATATGGATGATGTAAACGCTTTAGATATAAGACGATCTACGATTAATCTGTCGGCTGCTTCAAATGGCTATGGATGGAAAAATGAATCAAGCCGGGGGGACGGGGGTAAAAAAGGGAAGGGATCTCCCGGCCGAAATGGTAGGCCAAGTAGACCTTGACGTGAGGAAAGTACGGTTAGCGAGATGGGGTTTTTAGTTAGAAGGAATCACTTTATCATAAACGACGCGCTTTAGAAGCAAGATCCCTGCTTTCGCGTTCCTAGTATGGGTTTATTATCGATCCAGAGCCCACTGTATTTACTAGAGCTGATAATTTATAGTTTGAAGGCCTCATACCACTATATCTAACGCCAAGGTCTGTATATATTTCAAAATTATATTTGCCCTATATTCTATGTTGCCTTTACTAGGGTTGGCATTTTACATTCTGTCCCCTTTTCAACATTTTTTTTTTTTTAATTCTATCAACATATTCTGTTTATATTCTATTTTTTCATTTAAATATTATTTTTTCCTCCAGCTAACTGTAAGAAGTATCGCATCAAATTTACGAAATTTTCTTTTCATGGGAATACATGTTATATGAAGTTTTTTCGAATGATCTGGATCTATGTTTGTGAGTGTGAACTAAATATTTCAAAAATGAAACATTTATAAGGAGATCAAACTTAATCATCAGAGACATTTTCCGTGGAAGCCTGCTTCATTTTGTGGTCATCGACCGGTTTCGGGCGTTCGCCCATCTTCAGGATGCGCTTTTCAGACAGTGTGCCAACACAGGCTCGTACAGAGACTTAGTTTCACACTAACTGCTCGAAAGGTTTATTTAAACTTTGCATAGTAACTACACACATATAGACAGGCCTATGATTTCTATTAGAAACACTATTCCAATTTTTCTTTTAACTTTATTCTAAAGATTGAATAAATATGAAATTTACAAAGCAAAACCATATCAGGTCATTATTTTAGAAAAGCAGTCTGGTTAATAGATAAATAGTGCCGAAGTATGGCTTAGAAATTTCATACATTGATAAGATCATGAATTATTTATGGTCGGCCTAATCCATAATGATATCTTAATCTTCTTAGATAGTGTGAGTTACTTTTTATTTATAAATCTTGCTACAGAATGTGCAGTTAGTGTGAAACTAAGTCTCTGTACGAGTCTGTGTTGGCACACTGTCTGAAAAGCGCATCCTGAAGATGGGCGAACGCCCGAAACCGGTCGATGACCACAAAATGAAGCAGGCTTCCACGGAAAATGTCTCAGATGCTTTCCAGCTCTGCGGAACCAACCACCACAACAAATCAAACTTAATATTCCGTTTATTATACGATAGGTTCCGATAGTTTTACTGAATCCTTGTCTCAGGCTCGAAAGGTTTATTTAAACTTTGCATACTAACTACACACATATAGACAGGCCTATGATTTCTATTAGAAACACTATTCCAATTTTTCTTCTAACTTTATTCTAAAGATTGAAATAATTATGAAATTTACAAAGCAAAACCATATCAAGTCATTATTTTAGAAAAGCAGTCTGGTTAAAAGATAAATAGTGCTAAAGTATGGCTTAGAAATTTCATTCATTGATAAGATCATGAATTATTTATGGTCGGCCATAATGATATCTTAATCTTCATAGATAGTGTGAGTTACTTTTTTTTTATAAATCTTGCTACAGAATGACCTAACTTTCTTTATTTTTGGAATTAAAACAACTATTGCCATATTTTTTAAGAAGAATACTAAAAATCAACGAGTTTAAAATGTTGTTGTTGGTGGGAAGTTACTTAGAAGTATCCATTACATCTTATCACGCATTATATCTTTATTTAATAAGTAATTTTGGTAGACCTCTAACAAAAACTTAGAATCAAGGGGCTCATTTACCAGATCTGCACTTTCGAAGCCTATTGCATTCTACTGTTGATTGGTAAATTGGAAGCTATGGGTAGCAACCATTTTAGAAGTAAAGTACCACATTCTTCTGAATAATAAGGCAGTGAACAAAATACCAGCAGAAATACTGCCTTGGGATTAAGATACAATACGCGGACGATCTCGTTCTGATACCCCTGATATTTCGTTAAGTCTCCAAAGAAGCATTAATATCTTGGAAAACCATTTTGAGCAGGGGAATTATCAGTAAATCTTCAGCAACCAAAGTTAATGAATTTTCGTAAGTGAGGTAGACTTCCGGGTACCGACAAAGTGGTTTTTATAAATATGTAACAATTGGTGGTCGTAAACCGGTATAAGTATCTGGGTATTACTCCATACCTTTCCTTCCTTCCCAAATTTAATGAAAAAAAATCTCCGCAGCTTGACTTGGTTTAACTAGAGTTTGGCGTCAATTTATTTCTAAATATCCCATTAAATGCCAAAATTCAAGTTTTTAGTAGGGTATCATGGGCTTTAGTCTGTTATGGGTCCCAGGTTTGGGTTTTTCAATCTTACGACGTATTAGTTAATGGGTCACACCTAATTACATGTTAACAATAGAGACAGAGCTAGAATCCTCCTTCAGAACCCCATTTCCTTTCAGTTGCACTTCAAATATTGCCTCAAAACCTCTACCCGATTATCGCCTTCCAAAATAATCGCAATACAAGTTATCAGAAATAACATTTATTGGTTTATAAACACGGCAAACTCTTACTAGGCATTATCAGTTTTACTTTCACTGTTCTTTAGTGAACTTCACCCTAAAGAGCTTTTACTACTTCAAAATGTCATTATTAAATAACATCTGGAGAAATCTGTTAATCGTGCAACAGTTTTGGAACGTTTCTTGTTATACAGGGTTTTAATTTCAGAACATCGGGATAAGGTTACTATTTCCTTCACTGAGACCTTGAACCACTCTGAACTTCGCTGGCTATTTATGCGGGGGATACTTTATCTCTATTGGCAGAATTTAGAGTTATTTTTTTTTGGAAAGCGCAATCTTACGAGGGAAGAAATTATTGCCTTCTTGATCGGACAAGTCCATTCTCGTCCATTGATCCGCTATGTTCGACATGCTTGGAAAGTTAGATATGAAAAGGTTAGCTGATTCCCTATAGAAAATTTATTATCATATTTAGATCAAGTTTAATTTAGTTAAATTTAAATAAAGATATATATAATATTAACGTTGAGAATTGAACTAACACTTCAGTAATCATTTTCCTCAATACTAGTTCTTATTTCCATACTTTGAATTGATATAATTTACTTAAAAATCTGGCAGACGGCTGCAGCTCTGCCAAATATTCTTATTACCTAATATGAATATGTATCTATTTTGTAAATGTTAACATTTAGCATAGTTAATAATTTATCTAATAATTTACATTTTAGCTACATAAACATAATTATCTTCTGTTAATAGGTTTTCAACGAAAGAGTCTGCGACGCATGCTATTGTTGCTGTTCATAATACAGACATAAATGGCCAACCAGTCAAATGCTCATGGGGGAAAGAATCTGGGGATCCTAATAATGGACAACAGGCCGGGCAGGTCAGTAAAAAAAATTTTTTTTTTTTTAAATTTAAGGTGCGCCAACATCTATGGTCATTGGCGCACGGAGCCTTCTCAGTGCATTGCCAGCCTTCGGATAGTGTTCTCTCGCTATAGACAGCACTGTGCTTCACCGAACAGTGAGTTGTAGAGGCTCCTAGAAAGAAAAAATCTCGGGACCTCCTCGTGAGAGTCCAGTACGCTAACCACTATTCCCTTCCCTTCCCTTTGCTAAAAAAAAAATTATATCTAATTTAATTTACTTAAATATTGTTTGATAATATTAAAAAAAATTAAAAGAGAATTGAGATACTTAATTTAAATATAAATATCTATTGATACAAAATATGGTCAAAATAGGGAAACAGAAGTAACTGTAAAATATATAGCATAATTATAAAGCAATTAATGTTATATTGATCAAAAATACTAATCAGTTAAATTCAACGATTCTTTAATTAATCAGCTTTACAGATAATTAAATAAAAATTAAAAAAATCTATAATAAAGTAATTAAAAAAAGAGAAGCAAAATTGAATATAATTCTAGTAGTACTTGCGTTCTAGTGTTGAGTTAGAACATAACACCCCTGTTTATAGTGTGCTACTCCTGGTATTAAGCCTGTAATTCAGGTGCACGGTTGTTTTCTAGATAATTAAGATTAACAAGTCTGTGGTTATACCTTGTACTACGATTATTGTAATTATGTTTCATTGAACTAAACAGCCAGAATATCTCTTCCCTTTTACATTAGTCAAATGAAATGATGCTATAAAATCTAATGAAATAATCTAATATGCTAATTTATTGTTCACCATTATCAATTTAGACATTATATTCTCTATTCTAATATTCATACCAAACGAATATACTGCAATAAGAGGGTGTAAACAGTTAAATTCTTATAATTTTCCTCACTAATCATCGATAATTTAAAAACAAAAATTCAAGATAGTTCTTATTGATATTCCACTCTCAGTTAACCCCCCAGGAAATACGACACTAAATTTTCTATCAAAAATCCATCAAACTTAAATTCTCTTTTAACGGTGACATTTTCAACAATTTCATTAATGATTTACTTTAAGTCAGACAAAAATTTCCATACATTTAGATCTCACATTCCTTCTTGAAACACTATCCTGGGAAAGTTGATTTAAACAGGAATCTTTGGGTGGGTTATGATTTCAGACTTCTATCTAGAATTCCACGCAATTCTGGGTTCATTCATGGTCTCAGTGTCCCTATATGTATATAAAATGGATGTGAAAAGGAGAGGGAAATTAGAGAGAATGGATTTTAAGATGAAATAAACTATAATAAATGCAGAACACTGTATAATGAGAGAAACGCACAAACTGCAAGGACTTTACAAGTATAACAGAAGTTAGGTAGCGAAAGAGATATATAGAGACAGGTTCTTGTGAAGGATTGGGAGAAGGCGAAACTATTCCTCGAGGGCAAACCAACCAACTTCCGCCCGCCTTAAAAGAAATGCTTGGAAAAATCTATATCTTCCCTGCTAACACACGACCCCCACGAGTCCATTCCTCAGCACGTGAGTACCATTATGTAGAGAGTCCCTGCTAGAGTCGCCTACTTAAAGGCCTACAATGGTCACTGGCCCGATCTTGGACAGGCAAGCCTGTCCATAGGCCTACGGTTTTGTAACACCCACCTGATATGGCCGGGACTTTGTCCTGCCATTCAGATGAAGCGGGTATTCCGTACCCAAAGATATATAGAGACAATTGGCTAATTGATGAGAAGTTACCAGGTTGCTGACTGGTTGATAATTGTTGTAAAACTGCCGCAAAAACTGTCCCGTTATAGGGCCAACTCGGCTATATGTATAGGAGTCTCCCACCCTAATGTGGCCTAGGTAGCGAGTAACTAGATTGTCATTTTAGTGTTTCTCTTCGCTCTTCGGATCCTATTACATTAATATTAAGGACAAGCAAAGGGGGATGTAAACATCTCAAGTTTGCAGTAAATTTGATAATTAACACTGTGGGAATTGCAGTTAAGAGAAAGACTAGAGAGCAATAAAAGAAAGGTACCCAGCAGAGCTCCACAGTAAGGCGACCGTGACGCCCTTCTGCTTTTTCTTGCACTCCACTATGATTCAGTTGGATTTGTTTTTTTTTTAGCCACACCACATCGCTCAAATTCTAATGAGGGAATTTTGGTTCAAACTAGGAACTATTAAAATTAAATTGATGACCTGTTTTAGGATAAATCTTAACATTATTGTTAAAAATGGATATATTTTTATAATAGTGGCTAAGAAGATAAATATTTTTTTACTTAATTGAAACTAAGGAAATATATATTTGTGTATTTCGCTTTTCTTGCACGGTCATTTCCATTTGGACATCTTAAATAGAACACGTTGTTTACAATCATAAAATTGCTTCTTAAGCTTTTTTTTCGTTTTATTGTTCTCATTTGGCTCATAAATTTCTTCATAACAAACAAAAGATCAATATTTGTCAACATTTCCATAGATATAGGCCAATTAAAGTTGAGGCTATTGTTATATTTTATTATCGATTTGGTGCAGCGGTTGCACAAGATGAGAATAGTAATTGGTTAGAGTCTCAATTTCCAAAGTTATAAGTTTGAAGTAAGTGCACAAGCAAGAAGAGAGAGAGTAAAGTACCAGAAAACAGTTGAATAGATATCAAAACTTGATCTGGACGGACCACAATCTCAGGCAGGGGTGGCTCAATGTGGCAATACAGAAAGGGCTTTGGCCTGACTTAAGATTAGTTGTCTGTATTGCCGTCTTCTTCACTAGAAACATTTCGTTACTACTACAAATACAAAATTGACTTCCCCAAAGGAGTTTAATATTACAAGTTGTTAATGAATTTTCCATCTTTATTCCATCTAATTTATTGTATTAGAACTTTCATATTTAAAAAAAAAAAAAAATGAAATTCTATGAAATTTACTGAAAACTTAATGAAATAATCATTGTAAAATATACAATTTGCGAGAAATATTTGAAATATTTAATTGACCGAAAAGAATTTGGAAAGATTTCAAATAAACAAAACTTGTTCATGTAAACTTTCATATTACAGTACCTGACAGTTTGAAAGGGTGTATGTGTGCGCTTTTTAATAAAAATAACTCAAAATTGAAAAAAAAAATCACATGAGAGAATTCCGGACGTTTCGGTCAAAACCCGTCAACCAAAGTTAAAGTTAGTTCAAACTTTACTGAATGTTTTTTTTGTTTGCAATTTTTTTCAATAATAGCTCAAATTATTTTCACCATATTTGATACACTAACTGTCTGATGGGTGTCTCTATATCTTTTATTTTAAATATTTGTCTAAGAAAATTTTAGTTTTTCTAAAAGAACTGTTACTTTAAACTTTTCCGTAGAGTAGATTTCAGTAAACTTTGCTTGCCATCTCTGTATTATATGAAGGGCAACTAAGTAAATTAAAATGAAAATAATCGTATTTAGAGACAGTCGTGTGTGATTCTTCTTTCCAAATATAAATGGAAAAATATGTTTTTTTTGTGGATTAATTTGATTTTGCTACTTTTTTTAGGGAATTTCGCATTTAATACAGTATTTTTTTAAGAAAAGCTCTAAGATAGTAGAACTTATGCAAATTTATATGATGAGTATAAGCAGCCTTTAAAAAAAAGAGTAACTTCTGTAATGCTAAAAAGTTGACTGTGATGGTAAATTCACAAATACTACTTGCAACTTTACTCACTACTTTACACAAATTCATATTTACGAACTTAGTGACGAGAAAAGTGTAAATAGAGGCTAAGAATGATCGAGTGAAGAGTCATCACGGGAAGATGAACGTAGAATGGGTATTGGCTGACTTGTTTCAAATGCAAGTTGGCTAATTGGAACTCTTGTTTGTTCTAACTGTTGATTAGCTAAGTGCAGCTAGTTCTGACCTGTAAAAGTATTTTAGACAGAGACTATGTTGCAGACAATTGATTGCATAGTTTACAAGTATTGTCTTGAATAACTCTTAAAAAGTTATGCTGTAGACACACACAGTACGTTCTTGAATTCTTGACCGACTGTTTTCTTCTTAGGTTGTCTAGATTTTTACTAAGTGCTAGTTTAGCTCTTTGAGTGTTAATCTTGAAGCTCTTAAAGCTCTCAGATTGCCGGCTTTTTATTCCTATTTCTCCCCAGCTCTTGGTTAGAATCTAGGGAGAAACATGGCTATCAGAGTTGATACATTCAATGGGCGCAACAGAAGGGGTAATGCATAGTTGAAGTTGTTAGGCTCTTGCTAAGGTTGTATTGGGAACATTGAATCCAGCGCTTGTGTGATTTTCATTCATCGTCAGAGCAAATTTACCAAGTTCGTTTAGAGATAAACTTAATGTTTCTGTTACAATCACACTTGTTGGTTGTATATATGTGGGGAGGTTATTAGGTTAGGGAGATTATACGGTTATACGATTGTACGGTTATACGGTTTTATAAGGTAAGGTTCCACATATATACAACCAACAAGTGTGTGTGTGTAACAGAAACATTAAGTTGAAGTGAACCCTCTACACGAACTTAGTGAATTTGCTCTGACGACGAATAAAAATCCGAAACTGGTCAGGAACACTATAAATATGCATGCTATGATGAATAAAATACCAGATATTATCCAGCATTGTGGACCCATCCATATTTTCCAGAATTTATTTCATTAAACTTCAAATTCGGCATTTAAAATATATCATTTTTATTTGAAGAAAAATAAGTTTTTCAGCGGACTCCTTAAATTTCTATGAAAATATCAGTGACTATATTTAGATCTTGCAGTAATATATATTAAATAGTTAATATATAAAGTTTAATAGTTAATATATTAAACAGTAATATATATTTTTAAAAGTAATATATATTAAAAGTATAGCTCAGTATTGATCTCTTTACCCCTTCCTTTACGAGAGTTGTCCAATGATTTTGCCACTATTTTGCTGAAAATCAAACAAAACTGAGTCGATCCTTCATTTACGATGCTTCTAATTACTTATTACTTCTTCGAAAACGAAACAATGATTTTTCTCCATGAAATGAAACAGATGACAATGGATCTTTCATCATTGCTCTCTCTCTGATTTTAGGAGATAACATGATTGAGTTTTCTTGAGATCCCTGAATTTCCAACGATTTCATGTAATCTGTAACCAATCTAGAAAAGCATCCGTTCAGACTCCGTTCAGCTTTTCAGAAAATTCTAGTAAGAATTTGGAAAAAACTCATCAAACCTTGTGATCATGCCTACTGATCTTGCAATTCTGTTTTCTCTAATCTTGGGGTTGGAATATTTGGGAAATCATCCTCTAACTACTCAGATTCCTCAGATCTTTTATTTCTGAAGGTTCCTAGATTTAATTGAAACTTTAAGGCATTATTATTTACAATTTGATGTAACAATAGTATAAATGTAATATTTTTGTAATTAAAACAATATTTGTTGTTTATAATGGTTGTTGTTTTGTCTATTTACTTTTTAAATTCATCTTCTTCTCTTTTTTTTAGCTTAGAAGTATCTGTACACCTTGAGATAAGGAATTTAACCTAGTTTGTAAAATATTAAAAATATGCAAAAGGGATGGTTATATATGTGTTAGTAAATTCCAACAGATAGTTATATATATACAACTGTATATACACTGCACAGGTACAGTGTAACGTATTACCTTTGGAATGTCCCATCATCAACCGTGAGAGTAGTTTTAGGTTTAGGTAGAGAAAGTTAGAATGAAGAGAAGGCGGTGTAACTAGGGAATGTGTGCTCTCCACTAACTGTAGTTTAACATGGGAATAGGAAGTACTAAGGGATATATAGAAGTTGGCAGATGTACGTGGTAAGATAGAGTTTATATGCTTACAGTTTTGTGAAGTGTACCATACACCTTTTAGGTTCACAAAATATCTTCTAATTAGCTTGACTTAGTCCATACCTACACTATTACTACAACTATACTACGGAAACTTAATAGCGCTGAACCAGTACTAAGTTGGGAACAATATTGCTAAAACTAAGAATAATATACGGTTGAATATTTTTTTAGTATTGATCTCTTTTTTTTACAAGAATTTTCTAATATTTTTTTTCCACTTTCTTTTCTTAAAGTCAAGAAAACTCTGTGGCAATATCCTTCAGTAATGATGCTTCTACGTAAATTACTTCTTGCTTCTTTGAAAACGAAACCTTCACGAAATGAACCAGTAAACAATTGACTTCCTATTATCCGCTTTGGTTTGAGGGGACAACATTCATTGACTGACTGACACGAGATTGCTTTAAATATTTTAAAAGAATTAGAATGTTGCTTAATGTGAGAAAGGAATGGAATGAAAAAGGAAGTTGATCAGTAAATCGGAGCAAAGATAGATTTGGATCCTTGCCAAAAATAAGTTAGAAAATCAGCGTTCAATCTAAATCACAAGTTAAATGTACCATTCCGTATACTAGTGGTATAATTTCTTATGTACTTTAATATTGGGAAATATTTGTATTAAAACTTAGAATTCGAAACTCCCTAGAATACGGTATCTTGATTTCAACCACCAATGGGAAAGTGGCAAATGTTAGTTTAAGTAGAATAGAGGAAGGAAGGGTTATTAAAAAGCCAAATCTATTGCGACCTAAAATATCTATTTTGGCTCTTTTGAGTGCCGATGTTTGTACCTAGATTGTAGTATACTCTGTAAAGTGAACAATGTGTAAGATTTAGGTGAAGTGAGCTAGTGTTTGCAAGGCAGCGATGCTAAACCGAAGCAATGCTTTCTACTTCCAAGAGTGTTGTAATGTCATTTGTAAATATTGTTTGTGTTGTTAGTGATGAAAATCCGCAAGCAGGCTCAAAATCCTTGAAGCCTTAGTGGCTTATCTTTTTTAGAGTTTAATTGTGGATGTGACTTATAGAATTTAAAATCTCTTGTAATTTTTAGAAAATTAAAAAAAAAA
Source organism: Triatoma infestans (assembly GCA_011037195.1). Classification (NCBI taxonomy): domain Eukaryota; kingdom Metazoa; phylum Arthropoda; class Insecta; order Hemiptera; family Reduviidae; genus Triatoma; species Triatoma infestans. The sequence continues at coordinate 12,671 of JAAEAF010003545.1, forward strand.
AAAACGCCAAAAAAAGAAGAAGAAATTATCACTTCTGCAATATTTGAATTAGGGCATATTTTTAATTAATAAAACTATAATAGTCATAAGTTCCATAATATTTTCTTTCATGGTTTCAAAACAAATCATATTACAATCTGTGCACTTCATTTGATGGATTTTATCTAGAATGGAGAAGTAGTGGAGTATTGTTCTATTTACTTCCGTAGCTTATTGTATGTGATAAATAAGTAGTAACACTTATTAAATAAAATTAAAAAAACACTGATTTTCCGGGTTAAGTCCGTGTAAGTGGTTTGCTATGAACCGTCGTTTCGCCCATGTTGCTATGAACCTCTTCAGGGTCGTTACACCTTAAAGGTCAATAAGGCATTCATTGCTTTCAAGGTGTAACGAACCTAAAGAGGCTCATTGCAACATGAACGAAACGTCGATTTTTAGCAAACTACTTACGCGGCGTCAACCCGGAAAATCAAAGTGTTTTTCATGAAAAAGGCTGCGGAACCTTAAAAGAATTATTAAATATTTCAAAGTGGAGGGAAATTGCAGTGAGAGAAAGTCTTCTGAATATTTAACATCAGGATTTTTTTAACTTATACCAGGGAGAATTGATATTGTAATTATGATTAGCTCAAGTTAATTACCATTGGGATACCATACTGATGATAGAATATCAGTTTTTATCATTATTATAGTTAAACTTTATTTATTTTTACCTAATTTTTTTATTAATTAATCGTTTAAAATAGAGAAATCGATTTTCTTTTCTTTTTTTAAATTAACTTATTATAATCGTATTTATAACCAAGTTATGAATAAAATGATATTAAGAACAATTCGTTATCGTTTGTGATTGTTTTATAATTCGATTAACTTGTGTAAATCCAATATTTTATTACAAGCCCAATACTTTATATATATACACTGGAAATATCAATCATAAAGGTAAACAAATTGGAAATTGTAAGCTTTAATCTGATTCACTTGTATACTGAAACAGAAATTAAATATTATTGAATATAAAAAACTTAGTAGTATAGTCATAATTTTTTTGTTTGTCGGCTTTCTTTGTTTGTTTTCTAAATTTCCAATCTTTTGCATTCAATTTGCTCACGTGCAGTTCATTTAGATTTTATGTTTATCTTGATAATTATCTGCTCAAGATGGTCCTTTATATTTAGAAGTGTAACGTCCAAAAAATCCAGGGACGGATAAAGAAAAATATAACATACGAAGCGCAGTGCGCACTGTGATCCAATCAATAATAAAATCAATAATTTGCCTTAATAAAGTTCCCATAAAAGTCGAAATAATTAATATTGTAAATTCTGAGTAGTGTCTTTCAATTCGGTAATTTTCCTTCTCAATTATCAGCTGTACAAACATACCATGGAGAAAAATAATTTATTCAAGGGTCTAAAAATTATCTAGACCCGTTTTACTGTAAGGAGAATAGCTTGGTTTAGAGAACCCACTTTTCTTTAGCAGAACGCCATTATTATATTGCGTTCTGCTTAGTCTAATATTTTTGTCTCTTGCTTTCACAAGATTACAAGAGCCTTTAAATGAATATAAATTTCGTGGCTCCATAGCATTTAACGTATCGGTAAGTGTTTTTATCCTAAAATCTTAATTAATTCAACTAGTTGTCAAAAATGATTGAATGATATAGTTTCGTTACTAGGCTGAACTTATGGCCTAATTACTAGAAATTCTTTTTCCAACAAGTTATGATTTATATATATTTCTAAGGAAAACTGGCATTTCGGCAGTTGTTCTGGTTGCCGCTCAGCAATTCTGGCCAATAGCTATCCACGTCCAGTTGGTGGCCTTGTAACTTACTACCTCATATCGACTATATATGTATATTTAATTTAGTTGAAAAGAAATTAAGTATTAAAGATTACCACCCCCTTTGGCGCCCGAACTGAATTGTAATATAAATCTTATTGTAGTTTATTTATCGATTATTATTATTATTATTGTTATTATCCTTAGCCAGGGATTAGTGGAAGGGCTTCTGCCTCTTTGGCTGGCAAGGTGTTATCGAAAACAAATATAAATATTTATGTATATTCGTATAGCTTAATGTACGTACCTGTGAAAATGAAGAAGTTTTATTTGTAATACTTGTTAACGATAGTGATCTCCAAACTTAAATATTTTTGTGTTTACTAAGTTTAAATTTAATCTTTTTTTTTTGGTTTACCTCCTTAAGAATAAAATAAGGCCACAGAAGTATGAGTACTTGATGCAGGTGCTGTGAGAACAAATTACGCGACTTTATTGATTGCACTAGCCTTGCACGAAATATATATTCACAAAAAATTGTCTAGGTCAAATGCATGGGGAAACCAAATTTGAGCTATTTAGATCTAAGATGCGCTAGGTAGGTATTGCTATATTCATTGGAAGTTTTTGGCCCCAATGTACTGGAAAAATATCGAAATAGTATCATCTCTGCAATACTTTAAAATCCACCTATCACGGTCGCGCTACACGCCTAACTTATATGGTTTATCTGGAAAACTAGCATCGCTTACACTGTGATAGAATTCATAAAAAGAATGCTATCTTGGTGGGTGAAAATGAGTGAAAACCGATTAGCAAAACAATATTTAAAAAAAATTAAAACTGATTTAGATAAAACTAATCCTAATTAATATAAGGTATAGCTGGTACACTTAGTTCAAACATAAATTACTTGCAGTTAGTGCAGATTACATTTGAAATATAATTAATGTTAACCGATATGGTTAAAAAGGAGGTTCCAAATATTAATTGAAAAAATAAGAAATCAAAACCTGTTAATTAGAAATTAGTTACAGTATTATAAACTCCAGATATATAGTCCTAAATACAGATTAATCAGCAATGTAGGTTCTAGTTAAATCTATTTAAAGTTCAAAACGAGTATAATAAAAAACATAGAATTATAAGCTAGTTGAGAATGAATAATCAACAGTATTGCTGGTTATTCTATAAACGTAAAATGTACATTTTTTGTCAGCAAATAGAATTGCTCTCTATGCAATACAATATATCGTCCAGATAATGTACAACCAAATAATGAAAAAGATATTTAACTAAATATACTATAGCAAACTTTGAACCGTGAGAAAAAATTTATTAATTATTTATGATATAAACAAATTTAATAATTTATTTTATTTTGTTTCTTGGGCTTTACAAATGAAATCATTTATCATCCATTAAAAAATAATAATAATAATTATAGTAATAATAATTAAATAAATAAATAAAATATTCATATATTTTTTATAATCAAGTTTTTAATATATTAATTCACATTAAAGTCAGTTTCATCTTTTTTTTTTTTTACAAGATTATTTAAGTTTTGTTTACATATGTATGTAAGTAATATTATTTACATCTACTGTTGTACTATTGTATAATGAGTTCACTTAGTTTTTAAATAAATTTAGATTCTGTTTATTGGTTGACATTGTTTATATAGAATTATATATAGGGTGACCAGAGTTATATGCTCCACCCACTTTTTTTTTAAACGGCGGGAAATTTCGAAAAAATAGAAAACACGTATTTAATCATTTTTAGTGTAGTTTATTTTCAGTGATTGATCCATTTTTTTATACCCCAAATTCCCGAGATACAGCATCCAACTTTTTTTTTTCAAATGGAACATTATATTTTATTGCATATTTTTATAGTACTTGAGCTTCTAAAAAAAAACAAAAAAAAATTTTTAAATCGGTTAGGTTATTCAAAAGTTATGGTAATTTAAAATATGAAAAACAAATTTCAGTTTTATGACAAAATTACCTTATTTTTTCTTTAAAGAAGCTCTTCAAACTGGGCACCATCAACGGATAGGCAAGCCAAAGCTCTGGACTCCCACGCTCTGTTTGTAGCAGCACTTAGGTGGCAAAGTCAAC